>CAUYSK010077701.1:0-30009 GCA_963575035.1 Avahi laniger | reverse complement strand
GGTGGTGCATGCCTGTAGTCTCAGCTACTTGGGAGGCTGAGGCAGTAGGATCGCTTGAGCCCAGGAGTTTGAGGTTGCTGTGAGCTAGGCTGACGCCATGGCACTCACTCTAGCCAGGGCAACAACGTGAGACTCTGTCTCCAAAAAAAAAAAAAAAAAAAAGAATAAAAATAAAATGTGGTATATCCATACAATGGAATATTATTTGACCATAAAAATGAAGTACCTATACAAGCTACAACATAGATAAACCTTAAAAACATTGTGAAGTTTTTAAGTGAAAAAAGCCAGTCACTACAAACCACATACTACGTGATTCCATTCATATGAAAGTACAGAACAGGGCAATCTACAAAGATAGAAAGTAGGTTAGTGGTTGCTTAGGGCTGAGTGGAAAGATGGAAGAGCAGGGAAATGATAAAGGATACAGAGCTGCTTCTTGAGGTAATAAAAAGTTTCTAATATACCAAATAATAGAATATTTAGTAAAGTAATATACTAATATACCCAGAAATAAATGTCCAGAAATAAACCCAAACATTTACGGCCAACTGATTGTTGACACGGGTGCCAAGGCCATTCAATGGAGAAAGAATAGTCTCTTCCAAATGGTGCTGGGACAACCAGATAACCACATACAAAAAAATGAAATTGAATCCCCACCTCACACCATATATAAAAATTAATTCAAAATAAAGAAAAAACTCTTAAGAGCTAAAACTATAAAACTCTTAGGAAACATAGGAGTAAATCTTTATAACCTCAGACTTGGCAATGGATCCTTAGATATAACACCAAAAGCACCACAACAAAAGAAAAAAACAGATAAATTGAACTTGGGGCAAAATTAAAAGCTTTGTACACCAAAGCACATTATCGAAAAAGTGAAAAGACAACCTATAGAACGGAAGAAAATATTTGTAAGTCATCTATCTGATAAGGGTTTAGCATGCAGAATATATAAAAAATATATAAGACATATATTTATATATAAATGTATTTAAAAAATCTAACAATTCAACAATAAAAAAACAAACAACCCAATTTAAAAATGGGGAGCAAGGCCGGGCACGGTGGCTCGCATCTGTAATCCTAGCACTCTGGGAGGCCGAGGCGGGTGGATTGTTTCAGCTCTAGAGTTCAAGACTAGCCTGAGCAAGAGCAAGACTCTGTCTTTACTAAAAAAAATAGAAAGAAATTAGCTGGACAACTAAAAAATATATATAGAAAAAAATCAGCTGGGCATTGTGGCGCATGCCTGTAGTCCCAGTTACTAGGGAAGCTGAGGCAGGAGGATCGCTTGAGCCCAGGAATTTGAGGTTGCTGTGAGCTAGGCTGACGCCACGGTACTCTAGCCAGGGCAACAGAGTGAGACTCCGTCTGAAATAAACAAACAAACAAAAAAAAAATTGGGGAGCAAGAAAAATAAATAAATAAATAACTGGCAAAGGACTTGAACAGACAATTCTCCAAAGAAGATATACAAATGGCCAGTAAGCACATGAAAAGATGCTCAACATCATTAGTCATTAGGGAAATGAAAATCAAAACCACACTGAGATACCAAAAATGGAAAATAACAAATAATGGCAAGAATGTGAAGAAATTAGAACTCTATCACTGGTATCACTGGTATAAATGTAAAAATGACATAACTGCTATGGAAGACAGTTTAGAAGTTCCTCAAAAAGTTAAACATAAAATTAACATATGCACCAGGTGCAATGGCTCATGCCTGTAATCCTAGCACTTTGGGAGGCTGAGGCAGAAGGATCCCTTGAGGCCAGGAGTTCAATATCAGCTTCAGTAACATAGCGAGATCCCATCTATACAAAAAAAAAAAATACAAAAATTAGCTCAAGGTGGTGGTGCATGCCTTTAGTCCCAGCTACTTGGGAGGCTGGTGCAGATTGTTTGAGCCCAGGACTTTGAGGTTGCAGTGAGATATAACTGCGCCACTTCACTCAAGCCCAAGCAACAGAGATGGACAGACGGAAGGAAGGAAAAAAGAAAGAATGAACTAACATACGATTCAGCAATTCCACTTTTAGGTATACACCCAAGAGAAGTGAAAATATGTCCAGATACAAATCTGTACATGAATGATTATAGCAGCATTTATAATAGCAACAAAAAATATTAAATATTTAGGGATAAATCTGACAAAAAACATGTAAGAACTGTACCCTGAAAACCATAAAATACTGCTGAGAAATTAAAGGATAATAATGATAAATAATAAAATAAATGAAGAGAAATATCTTATTAATAGTATAGAACACACAATATTGTTAAGATATCTGGTCTTCAGCTGGGCATGGTGGCTCACACCTGTAGTCCCACCTACTCCGGAGGCTGAGGCAGGAGGATTGCCTGAGCCCAGGAGTTCAAGCTTGCAGTGAGCTATAATAGCACCACTGCACCCCAGCCCAGGTGACACAGCGAGATCCTGTCTCTTTAAACAACAACAAAAAGACACCCCTTCTCCTAAAAACTGTTCTATAGATTCAACACAATCCCAAGCAAAATTCCAGTACACTTTATTGGTTCAAATCAGCAAGCTGATTCTAAGATTTATAAGGAAAAGCAAAAGATTTAAAACAGTCAAAACAATATGAAAAAGAATAAAGTTGGAGAAATCACACTATCTGATTTCAATAGTTACTATACTGTAAAAGTAAGGTATAGTAATCATGATAGTGTGGCATCAGTAAAGTATAGACACATAGCTCAATGGAACAGAACAAAAAGTGCAAAAATAAACTCACACATACATGGTCAACTAATTTTTTACAAAGGTACAAAAGCAATACAGCTGAGAAAGGACAGCCTTTCAACAAAGGGGCTGGAAGAATTGGATGTAAAAACAATAAACTTGGGTTCATACCTCACACCATACACAAAAATTAACTCAAAATAGATCATATACTTAAATGTAAAACCTGAAACTATAAAAGCTCCAAAAGAAAACCTAGGAGAAAATCTTTGTGAACTTAGGTTAGGCAAAGATTTCTTAGATATAACACCAAAACTACACCCATAAAGGAATAAGTTGGTAAGTTAAACTTCATCAAAATTTACAACTTCTAGAAAAGACACTGTCAAGAGAATGAACAGACAAGTCACAGATTGACAGTCTTTCCAAAGCATATTATCTGATAAAGACCTTGTGTCAAAAAATGACAGTAACTTTTTATTTTGAAAGTGTTACTTTAAACAAAAAATAAAAACAAGAAAAAAGAACTCTCAAAACTCAACAATAACAACTCCATTTTAAAAAGGGCAAAGACTGAGACATTGAATGAAAAATGATATACAGATGGCAAAAATCACATAAAAAGATGTTCATCAATATTAGTCTCTGGAGAAACAGAAATTAAAACTACAATGAGATATCACTACACCCATCAGAATGACTAAAAAAAAAAAGAACGATAATACCAAATGCTGCCCAAGATGCAGAGACACTGGGTAACTAACTCATACACCTGTTGGTGGGAATGTAAAAGTTTGGCAGTTTCTTATAAAACTAAACTCACAGATTAGAGAACAGGAGGCAACTGTACTGTTGGGCATTTATACCAGAAAAATTAAAACATATTCACACAAAAATCTGTACAAAAATATTCATAGCAACTTTTTTCATAACAGCCAATAACTGGAAATAACACAAATGTCCTTCAATGGGTAAAAGGTTAAACAAACTGTTTACATCCATACCATAGAATATTACTCAGCAACAAAAAGGAACAAACTATTAATATACTTAACAATTCTGAAGGACTGCCAGGGAATAAGTGAAAAAAGCCAACCTCAAAAGAATGCATACTGTATGACTCAATTAATATAAATAACATTTTCTTGAAATAAAATTATGGAGATGGAGAACAGGTTAGTGTCCACTAGGAATCTGAGATTGGGGTGAGAAGGGGAGAAGAAAGTGGGAGTGGCTATAAAGAGGTTAATGAGGTAGAACTTTGTGGTAATGGAACAGTTCTATATCTTGATTGTGGTGGTGGTTACACAAATCTACATGTGATAAAACTGCATAAAACTACACATGCACACAAATGAATAAATGTAAAATTGCTGAGATCTGAGTAAATTTAGTGGATTGTACCAATGTCACTTTCCTGGTCTTAGTATTGTGCTGTAGTTTTACAAGATGTTATCACTGGGGATAAATGAGTAAAGGGTACCCAAAACCACCCTCTACAATTTGTTTGCAACTTCCTATGGATTTATTATAATTAAGAGGTGAACAGACACTTCACCAAAAAAATATATGCAGTTGGCAAATAAACACATAAAAAGATGCTCAAGAACATTAGTTATGAGGGAAATATGAACTAAAACCACAAGGACATACCACTACATACCTGTTAGAATAGCTAAAAATAAAAAGACTGACCAAACCAAATTTAGGAAGGATACGGAAATACACATTTCTCCTGCCAGTGAGAATGTAAAATTACATAATCACTTTGGAAAAATCTGGCAGTTTCTTAAAAAGTTAAAGGTACCCAGGCCAGGCTCAGTGGCTCACACCTGTAATCCTAGCACTCTTGGAGGCCAAGGATCACTTGAGTTCAGGAGTTTGAGGTTGTCATGAGTTATGATGATTCCAGCTGGGTGACAGAGACACTATCTCAAAAATTAATTAATCAAAAAAATAAAAAGTTAAACATACACCTATCAAATGATACAACCAATGCATTCCTAGGTATTTACTCAAGGGAAAGGGAAAAATGTGTTCACACAAAGATTTAAACATGAATGTTTATAGCAGCTTTATTTGTAATAGCCAAAACCTGGAAACAATCCAAAAGTCTATCATTAGGTGAATGGATAAAACAAACTGCAGTATATACACATAATGGAAACTACTCCCCAACAAAAATGAATGACCTACTAATACACTCAATAACATGGATAAATCTCAAAATAACAATGATGACCAGCCTGAGCAAGAGCGAGACCCCATCTCTACTATAAATAGAAAGAAATTAGCCAAACAACTAAAAATACAAAAAATTAGCCAGGCACAATGGCGCATGCCTGTAGTCCCAGCTACCCAGGAGGCTGAGGCAGGAGGATCACTTGAGCCCAGGAGTTTGAGGTTGCTGTGAGCTAGGCTGATGCCTCGGCACTCTAGCCCAGGCAAGAAAGTGAGACTTTGTCTCAAAAAAAAAAAAAAAAAAAAAAGAAAGTATCAAATATATACTGCTTATTATATGTCAATTATACCTCAATAAAGCTATTTTTTAAATAAATAGATAAAACTCTTTCCTACCTTGGCTTTCACTACACCATTTCCTCTTGATTGCCTAACTTACCTCTCAGACAACACCTTCTCTGGCTTCTCCTCTTCTTGCCATCCTTACGATACTGCTGTTTCCAGGGTTCTGTTCTCAGCCTCCTTTTTTCATTCTAATCTATACTCTCCTGCAGTGATTTCATCCATGCCCATAGCTTCAATTATCATCTATATTTATAGCCAATGACTTCCAAATCTCTTTTGTACAAACTTCTCTTTTTTTTGAGACAGAGTCTCACTCTGTTGCCCTGGCTAGAGAGCCATGGCGTCATCCTAGCTCACAGCAACCTCAGACTCCAGGGCTCAAGCGATCCTCCTGCCTCAGCCTCCCAAGTAGCTGGGACTACAGGCATGCGCCACCATGCCTGGCTAATTTTTTCTATATATTTTTAGTTGTCCAGTTAATTTCTTTCTAATTTTAGTAGAGACGGGGTCTTGCTCTTGCTCAGGCTGGTTTCCAACTCCTGAGCTCAAACAATCCGCCCGCCTCGGCCTCCCAGAGAGCTAGGATTACAGGAGTGAGCCACCGCGTCCGGTCTATATGTTTTTAAATAAATACAACCAGTTTTGGTTATAAAATGTCTTAGGGTTAAGTTTCACTATGGTCTTTCTCCAAATATTGATAATTTCATTCTTCAAGTAACAAAATATATTTTAAAAACGTAAAAGAATTTCAGGTATCACTGCCTATTTAAATGAAAAGAATATTCTTACTTGACATCTATAGGGTTCTTAAAATCAACACATTGTGTTCCCGTATTATCTCATCTGATTTAAGTGAAATACAATTTCTATAATCCCTGTCCTACAGATAGAAAGATGGCTTTATTTGGTCAAAGGTCACACTTGGAAAAAACAGCAAAAGCCTGAAAGCCAGAGTTCTCTCCTTTACACAACCCCCTTCAATAAGAGGCTATTCTTTTCAAACTCAACTTCACTGAGCCACAAAATTATTTACCTACTAGGGCTAGATAACAAAGGATTAATGGGGAGAAGATAAAAAGAAATTCTAACAACATCTCAGGATTGAAGGTTATTTGAGGAAATAACTTTCCGCTCTAGATAAAATTGTGAAAGCAGGCACCATCTAAAAATGAATAGGTTTAGAGTACTTTGCTAAATGTTTTTCAAGAAACCAAGAATTACACAATATGAGTTTCAATTTCCTGAACATACCACTCCTTGTCTTTTACATGGAAAGCATTTAGTAATAAATAAATGGAAGGAGCACATTGTTGTTTTTTTCTATATAATTATATTAATAAAATGACCCAGAGTTTGTATAGCTGAAAATCCTTTAATAACAAAAATACACCTCAAACATAAACAATGTAAAAGAACAACGATTCCAAATTCATATAAAGCCAATCATAATATCAAACATAAATCTAAAAGTAAATGTCATGCATAAAAGACCATTTAAACATATTTCAGTTAAAAGTTAGGCTAAATTACTCAAATAACTACCATTTAGTTCAAACTATAATAACCTAGCACACAATGCTCTTTTCCCACTCTAAGCATATATCCTAGAACAACAAAAAAAAAAATACTTTACAATTTCAATTATATTCTCAAATCTAGAGATTTTAATGAAATGAATTATTAAAAGCAGTTTTCTAATGCCAAAAGCAGACAGACAAAATAAATATGCTCTGCAAATTAGAAAAATGTCAAAATATGTTTCCCCATAAAATAAGCATTTTCTTAGAGGCCCAGCACATTCATCCACTCCAAGAACAAAGAATTAGTAAAGAATGAACAAAAGAGGATAAGATCCTTCCCATCCATGCAGAGTGTATTTCCCACCTCTTTCTCCCTGTGATCCCCACCATGTGAATTTTGATCCAATCTGAGTCCTAGCTAAGGATATATAACAGAAAAAAATTCTAATCATCCGAAAACTCAAAAAAGCAAATTTTTTTCATATCTAGATAGAACTATATATATGTGGCACTGACCAAAGGGATATTTATTCCAACTTAAGGAAAACAATTCTTTGTATCTACTGCAATCAATTTATACATTTTCCCCATGGCATGATGTCGGTGTAGTTTTACCTGTTCTGTAGAGTATCGGAATGTGATCAGTAGAAAGTTTATGTTCACTCCGAACACCAATCAACAGAGGGCTACCTCGCCTGTGTATGTAAGATTACTCAGAATTAAACCATTTTTATAAATAATGCACGAACAATACAAAATTTAAATTAAATGAGCCAACGCTCTTCAAATTAAGTTTAAATTTTTCCATCCAAGCTCAACTTCAGATATAACAAAAGAAGCACATCAACAAATTTTTTAAAAATATTCTATAGTAGGCGTTGGCAAACTGACCCACAGGTCAAGCTTACCTATTTTTGTAAATAAAGGGGTTTTTTATTATTTATTTTTTTAACTGACAAATAAAACTTGTATTATAGAAAGTCTTATTGAAACACAGCCATGCCCATTCTTTTACATATTTTCTATGGCTGTCTTCACACCACAAAGGTAAAGTTGTATGGTCGAGAAAGCCTAAAAAACATATTATCTGGTCCATTCCAGAGTTTGTCAACCTTTGGTCTACAATAATGTATTTAAAATTTTTCTCCTTAAATGGAACCTTTCTTTCAATTGTACACAGAATGCAAATATATGAATGGTTAGCACCTTCTCCTAGTCACTCTGTCTTCAGATTAAAGACATTTCTTTCTTATCAAATCTTAGGGCTCCTCGCTGTTCTAAAAAGGACTTCATGATCAAACCTAATATCCTAGCAAAAGCAGTGATGGTATAATTATCAAGGAATCTGTCTAGAATGTATGTTTCCCAAAAATATGAAGAAAGTTAATCTTCTGGACCTGAATTAGAGAATATTCAATATCCAAATTCATAAAGTAACCATGGTGGCCCACCCAAAGACAAAAGGCCAATTATAAATGTCAAAATATATTTGCTTTATTAAGGCATTCTATTGAATGGAAGAGTGGTAAGACAATAGACAAGAAGGAGCATATGAAAATAAATATACTCACACAAATATCTCTAAGAAAGGGTAGAGCCATTACAGTCCACAGAGAACATGTATAACTCAAATGTTTCAAAATACATGTAATTATTAGTCATTATTAAATTTATATGTACCTTGTACCAACTGCTTGCCCAGGAAAATGAACACTTTTAAATACGAGTGCAAAAGCACCTTCCTATGGAAGGAAAAAAATGCATTAGTAATGTTTATTATAATCGATTATCAAATGTGAAATGCCTAAAATATACTGGCTTCAGCACAGAAATTTTTTGTTTGCACAGTGCTCTTTTGCACTAGTTTATAAACAAGCCTAAATTTTAGGTAAACACTCCTGCGCTTTGGTATATCCAAGACCCACTTTTTTAACCAAGCCCACTCTCAAAATATGCTCACTAGATAACAGCTCCAAATACAGATCATACATATCTCTCATACTATATATTTGTAGGGGGAAGACAGAATTAGAAAAGATACCAAGCTCAAAATCCAAAACCTATTCTCTGTCCTAGTAATTATATACCACTGTTAATTTCCATTCTTTTTGACCTTGATATTAGAGATAATATATATACACAATCACAGTTATTAACATGTACACCATACCACCCCATCAACACAACCTCTTCAGGAACGGGGCCTAAAGAAATAAAGAACAGATAAAGGAGGAACATGAGACAGGTGAGGGAAGACTCACCATAGAACACAAACTGGATTATACAATGGATAGAAGAGAAAGCCTACTAGAATCAAGAAAAGGCTGTGAAGGTACACTACTCTGCCTTGCTAAAGAGAAGAACAGGCCTCTATATTCTCCATCTTTCTGATCCATTTTCCTAAGATTTGGGCAGGGGTGGGAAGTGAGGGTTGGACCTTAGTAGGGAGGTAAAGGGCTTTTGAATGGGAAAGCTACCGTTATCAGTGGGAGAGGAGGGTGTCGGTATCACTACAGACTTGGACTTCTGTGAATCTTTGATGTCTTTAATCCTTAATTAGGGAAACTGCAATGGGATCATAAAGAATACTGCTTTTTTCTTGGGGAGGGAAATACTTTTCTATTGAGACACAGGGTCAAGGAAAAGTGCCCAAAAAGAAAAATAAGTAGCTGGCTATGCTCGCTCAGGGACATACAGGCTTTAGCGTAGAATAAAGACTATATTTCACTGAGGCTACTCTTGTGTGAAGTTATTGGTTGGGAAGAACACTTGAGGGAGCAGGAAGCAAAAGAGTAATGAATCCTCCATGTGTGTACTGAGTACATGCTCATGTGTGGTGTGTAAGGGTTTATATGTATGTATGCAGTTTTTAGACAAACTTAGATTTTGGATTATTTTTCATTCCCATGATGCTAAACTATAATGAAATAAGTAGAATTTTAAGTAGGGGGAGTCAATAACTGAAACAACTAGTCTCTCTCAAAAGTATACAAGTTGAATAGTTTTTACATATATACAACATATATATGTATATATATTTCATATATATATGAAATAAAAGCCAAAAATACTCAAGGAATTATCATAGTTCATGCTTATCAATTTTAACAAAGTTTCTTGTGATTAATATTGGCCTTATTATCTTTGAAAGCGTGGTTTAATACCAATTGTTGAATAACTCTCTCCACCAAGGTAGTAAAACTGGTATCTTGACTTTCTCGATTGTCATACATATACTTAACAAGCTTGGCAATTGTCTCTGTGTCTGTTTCAGATTCAAAGTCATAGCCTTTGCTTTCCTGTAAGTAGAAAGGAAAAAACTGACACATTTAAGGAAATATTCATAACATTCAAATCTTTTCTACAGAACTGTTCCCTTAAAAACCTAACTAATTTCTAACATTTTTTGAACACCATATTCCATTACCTATTATTCAAAATTTAGGTCACCATGTGAAATATAATGAAATACATCATGCTCACAAAGTTCATAAAAAAATATGATTTGTTTTTTGATGATATTGCACTATCCAATAAAATAGTCATTAGCTATAACGTAGTTATTTAAATTTAATTAAAATTAAACAAAATTTAAAATTAAGTTCCTCAGTCATATTAGCTCAACAGCCACAAGTGGACAATGGCTACTATATTAGACAATACAAAGATACAAAACATCTCCATTATTGCAGGAAGTTTAACTGGACAGCCCAGAGAAGGCACTCATGAAGGTAATTATTATGACCATTTCTACACAGTATATAGCTATTTAGGACATAGAAATGTCATTTAATCTGTCCTGATTCTTCTTCTACGTACTAGAAACTTTAAAAAATGACAAACAGGGTCTCTTATAATGCAAAAGATGTCTCCCCAAAATTCCAATTTTATTTGAACCTTTTACAGAGTCAAACACTATTTCCTTTTTGTATAAGAAAATGGAGGCCAGGCGCGGTGGCTCACGCCTGTAATCCTAGCACTCTGGTAGGCCAAGGCGGGTGGATTCTTTGAGCTCAGGAGTTCGAGACCAGACTGAACAAGAGTGAGACTCCGCTCTCTACTAAAAATAGAAAGAAATTACTTGGACAACTAAAAATCTATATAGGCATGGTGGCACATGTCTGCAGTCTCAGCTACTCGGGAGGCTGAGGCAGAAAGATTGTCTGAGCCCAAGAGTTTGAGGTTGCTGTGAGCTAGGCTGACACCACAGCACTCTAGCCCGGGCAACAGAGTGAGATTTTGTCTCAAAAAAAAAAAAAAAAAAAAGGAATTGTTGGTCAGCCATGGTGGCTTATATCTGTGATCCCAACACTTTGGGAGGCCGAGGCGGGATGATCGTCTGAGGCCAGGAGTTTGAGACTAGCCTAGGCAGCATAGTGAGATCCCATCTCTACAAAAAATACAAAAATTAGCGGGGGCATGGTGTCGCGTGCCTGTAGTCCCAGCTACTCGCGAGGCTCAGGCAAGAGAATCGCTTGTGCCCAGGAGTTTGAGGCTGCAGTGAGCTATGATCATGCCACTGCACTCTAGCCTGGGTGACAGCAAAACCTTGTCTCTAAAAAAAAAAAACAAGGCAAAAGAAAACAGTATTGTCTCTAAAAAAAAAAACAAGGCAAAAGAAAACAGTATTGTCTCTAAAAAAAAAACAAGGCAAAAGAAAACAGTATTGTTTCACTGTTAACAAAGAAAACCCCAATAAATCATCATACTTTTGTAATTGCCTTAGGTCAATTACATCAGGGGTCCCCAACCTTTTTGACACCAGGGACTGGTTTCGTGGAAGACACGTTTTTCCACAGACGGGGGACAGTGCACAGATGTCACTGCCTCGGCTCCACCTCAGATCATCAGACGTTGGATTCTCATGGGGAGTGTGCAACCTGGATCCCTTGCATGCAGTTTGCAGTGGGGTTCTTGCTCCTATGAGGATCTGATGCCTCCATGGGGGCAGGGCTTGGGCAGTGACGTAAGCCAGATGGAAAGCAGCTATGGGTGTAGGTGGGGCCGGTTCCCGGTGGGGCACAGACTGGTGCTGGTCTGGGGCCCGGGAGTTGGAGACCGCAGAATTACATCATATCTAGATGGTGTTCCACATCCCAACAACCAACCTCACAGCTCTTGTTGAAAGTATTCAAAAAGACTGATGTTTTTTGAGGTCATTTTACTTACCAAAAACTTTTTCAAGTCTTTGTAGTTGGTAATGATTCCATTGTGAATAACAATAAATTCTAAAAGAGATAAAAGTACTGATGAAAAAAATGTTAGAAGTCTGAGAAATGCTATAAATAGGTAATACTGTGATTAGATTTTTCTCAAGTCAAAAAATTCGTAACATGCTATATACTTCAAAGTATAATCAAGCATCATCTGCTTTTCATTATCAGATTATCATAAGGTAAATTAGCATCATTGTTTATGTGCCTTAGCGGAAGTACACAATACTAAGGAACGTGAGTATAGTAGGAAAATACAAGAAACTAGAAGTCCAGAGACATTCCTTTCAGCTGTGAGTAAACTACTAACACAATGTTAGCTACCATGCGAAAGAAGTAAGTTTACTGGGCCTGTTTCCTTATTTGAAAGTGAGAGAGCTGAACTGAATATTATTCTCATTTCTCTGTTCATTCATTCCTGAGTATAAGTTTAAAGAGAAGGCCTTCCAAACTAAAACCATGATCTGATTTACACCAAATGAGTTTAAGAACTAAAGTTAAAAAACTAAGAAGGAATGTCAGATAAATGAATGTTAAAATATCATTCCAAGAGCAAATAACTATGATCTTGAGATAATCTCATCATTTTTAATTAAGTTTGAAAAATTTAAGAACGGATAATCAAGAGTTGACAATATCATTATCTGTAGCCACTGACAGTACATAAAAACTATTCATACCAATGTGGATTTACTATATAAAGTTCATATATATTAGGAGAAAAATTACTACTAAATTCAATTTTATATCAAATTCTCAAAATGTTCATAATATACTTAAAGATCTGTCATTTTGGTCTGACAGTAAATGAACTTGAACTGAAATATACTTAGAAATCAAACAGTAAATACTTTCACTAGATTTTTAAGAGAGAGATGATGATACCAACTATCAATACAAAAATGAATTTTAAAAAAACACTAATGCCAGAATACAGATAATCATAAACAGCTGATAGAAAGCCTTAACTTAAAGCCAAATTCTCAAAACATAATTGAAATATAAATTTTTCGGAAGCTCTTATAAAGACGTCAGTGTTAAAAGTCTCAGGGGTTGCTAGCATTCTGATTCAATAATTATTGAAGCACAAGAAACCTAAATAGGCAGTTTCTGAATTAAATTATGAAATCAAAAACGATATATATATATATACACACACACACACGTATATATTTGCTTTTTTTTTTTTTTGAGACCAAGTCTCACTCTGTTGCCCCAGCTAGAGTGCAGTGGCATCATCATAGCTCACTGCAACCTCAAATTCCTGGGCTCAAGTGATCCTCCTGTCTCAGCCTCCTGAGCAGCTGGGACTACAGGCACGTACCACCATGCCCAGCTAATTTTTTCTATTTTTTGTAGAGACAGGGTCTCACTCTTGATCCGGCTGGTCTCAAACTTCTGACCTCAAGCAATCCTCCCACCTCGGCCTCCCGGAGTGCTAGGATTACAGGGATGTGCCACTGCACCTAGCCTCTGCCTTTAAAAAAAAAAAATAAGTAAAGAGAAAGGCATCTCTCTCTCTCTCTCACTGCCTTTAAAAAAAAAAAAATCATCCTGCCTTTTCTATACAATCTGTACCTCAGGGTAACTAAGTAATTGATATGGAGAAGTTTCTCTTTATAGAAGTATTTGAGATAATATATGAAGAAGAAATGATAGCAATGAAAAATAACCATATTACAACCTCTAGAAATAATTAATCTTGGCAATGATCAATGGCTGCTAACAATACAAAAATAAAAACATCCAAACAGTATTGTACCTCTAGATGCAAATAAACACCATACCAATTTATAGGAAATACAAGGGATAGAGAAACGTGTGAAATGACACACGGGACACATGCAATTAGCAAAACAGACTGGAGGAAAACTATGGGACAAACAACACATTAAACTGAAAGGAAAAAGGAGAGAAAGGGGGAGAAGCTATAAATTAAGTGACTGAAGAGACATCCATCTAAGTCCTTACCCTTTAGGGATACACACTTAAATATATACAAATTAAATGCTATGATATCTAGGTATCTGTGACATATATGTATGAAATCTACTGGCTTCTAAAACAATCTGGGTGGGAGGGACACAGATAAATTTAATTGATCATGTATTGATAAATGTTAAAGCTGAGTGATGGCTCATTAGGTTCTGTATACTCTCTACTTCTGAATGTTTTAGATTTTCCAGATGAAAAAAAATAAAAGTAACAAAAGCCTAAGAGCTGTCATTCATCTTCCATTATCAGCCTTCTACAGTCATTCCGAAGTACACAGAATCTGTCCATACCATTATTTTTATCGGAGCGCTGGGGGTGGCTATTGACTGGACTGGGTACTCCATGTGTTGCCCAACGGGTATGAGCTATTCCAAGGTGTACATCAAATTCTATATCCAAATCCATATCCTGTTGCTCTGGAGAAGATAAAATGAAAAATTTCAATATTAAATTGTGCTGTAGAGATAATAGTTATATGCTATATTTAAATGTAATTATTACAATGCTGCTCACCTGGAATATACTATTATTGAAACTGAGATCAAGCATATTCAAAATAGTAATTAAAAGACTTAGTTCCAATTAAGTAAGTCGGAAGTTTAAAAAAAAATGGCTCAGGAGTTAATGCAACTGAAATGTTTAGGGTAAATAGTTTCAATAACCACCAAAAAAGTGTCTACAGAGAGTTAAGAATATTAACAACTGGTAATGCTAGGCAAAGTGTATATGGGTAACAATGTACTATGTTCTCTCAATTTTTCTGGAAGTTTGAAAATTTTCAAACTCAAGAGTTAAGGACAATAGAAGAATTAATGTAATTTTAAAAATCTACATTTAATCTTTGCCTTGTGGCCAGGTGCGGTGGCTCACGCCTATAATCCTGGCACTCTGGGAGGCCAAGACAGGAGGATTGCTTGAGCTCAGGAGTTCCAGATCAGCCTGAGCAAGAGTGAGACCCCATGTCTACAAACAACAGAAAAAATTAGCCAGGTGTGGTGGCACTCGCCTGTAGTCCCAGCTAGTGTGGAGGCTGAGGCAGGAGGATTGCTTGAGCCCAGGAATTTGAGGTTGCTGTGAGCTAGACTGACACCATGGCACTCACTTGGGCAACAGAGTGAGATTCTGTCTCAAAAAATTATAATAATAATAATAATCTTTGCCTTGAAAAAATCACTATCATTTTAATTAGACATGTAAAAATAAATTCCTCAATGCCACAAACCTTATGACTATAATTTCTTTGGTTCCCAGTGAATGTAAACACATCTCATAATATAAACTACAATTACAGAGCACTTTCAAATCAAAGAATAGGTACTTGAGAATAAAGCAATGCTATGAAAATACGGGGTTACTGGGAAATCAGCATAGGCTGATGTTCTTTCATCTTGAAAAGCAGCTGATTCTTAATTTCTGTTCCCTATAAGCTATCTTTTCTTGCTTCTTCAAAAGGGAAAAAAAAAAAAGAACAGCTGTAAGTAGTAACTAGTAATCCCTCCTAATTTCCTAAGTATAAAATTCATTTGGTTAAGAAACCAGACTACAAAAGTTATCAGAACTAGGTCTAAATTAAGAGCAAACTGCTCGGAAGTCTGAATAGCAAAGTCCATGCACTTTTAGCACAGTCTTGGTGGTTTTTATACTGGCTATCCAGAGGTCATTCTAAAGCACAAATCTGATAAGGAAACAATACTGAAAAGTCCTTAAACAGACTTCCATTGCTTAATAAAGTGTTTTGCAACCCTGGCTGCAAACATTAATAATTATCCTAAACCCAGTTACAATGATTTATAAAAAGATGCTCAAATTCAAACATATAATCAGAGAACTATTTTCTCACAAGATAAAATCCTGACACTTTCTCATGGCATACAAGGCCTGCCACCATCTGGTCCCTACCTACCTTTCTACCTCATCTCCCATCCCTCATCAATTACTCCTCAAATCTATCAACACATTCTTTTACAAATAACAATAGCTAACATTTACTGAGAACTTACTTCATGCTAGGTACTAAAGACTTCTCACCACTCTATCCCTGTGACCCAAGCCACCATCATCTCTCACTTGGACTACTTCAACAGAATCCTAGTTGGTCTCCCCATGTCAATCTTCCCTCCCTACACCTGGATGGTTTTTGCACACCAACCAGTGTGGTCCTTTCAAAACAGAAGTTAGGTCATGTCACTCCCCCATGCAAAATCTTCCAATGGCTTCCCATGACACACATGGAAAAAACCATCATACTTAAGTTCCTACATGAGCCAGCCCAGTCCCAGCCACCTCTCCAGTCTCATCTCCGCCCACTCTCCTCCTCACTTACTGTGCTCTAGCTCCACGAACTTCAGCTGTCAGCAGGCCAAGCCCATACGGGATCTTTGCATGTGGTATTCTCTCTGTGCACAATTTTCTCCTTCAGATAATCACATGGTCTCTGCTCAAATATTATCTCTACCATACTTTTTCTTCTTAGTACTGATCCCTATCTAACACTATATATTCATTTGTTGTCTGGTCCTCTCATTAGACAGTAAGCTCCACCAGCACAAAGAGTTTATCTTCTTCTCTGTTTTGTCCTCAGGACCAAGAAGAATGGCTAATATATAATAGGTTCTCAATAAATATTCATTTAAGAAATAAAATCTCATTTCATTACCGAATCTTCACAGTACTCTGTGAGATGGGTATTATTGTTCCTATTTTACAGATAGAAAGGTAGGGAGGGACCAGAACATGGTTCTTTGTCTTCCTTCCCTTCGATTTTAAGAACCATTATCATTAAAATGGGCCCCAAAATATGGAAAAGGGGGTATAATTTGGTGGGTAGGAGAGAAGGAAGAGAAGAGGAAGGGGGACAAAAGTCAAAATAAGTACATTACTGTGAACTTCTTCATCCAGTGCCTTAACTTTTCCTTTCTTCTTAATGAGATGGATTTTGCAGGCATTGGCTTCCCAATCTTTGTCATTGCCTCCATCAAATCCCACACCTAAATCATCAAGAGGTTAAAACAATCAAGATTTAGAAACTGGCTATTGCTAATATTATCAATATGAAGCAAAATTTTTAATTTTAAAAAATTATATGTTCATCTAATTAATTCATTTATCAATTCAACCTATTGTATGTCAAGAACCATGTCAGCTGCTAGAGACAATAATAGAAATAACTCCATTCTTGTCCTCAAATTTAATAATTACAATGCAGTGTTATCAAAAGTTATCAAAAAAGTACTACAGATTGCAACTGGAATACAGTGGAGAAAGGCAGAAGATGGGCACCCATCTCAGGAGGGGGGATAAGGAAGCAAAGTCAGGGAACATATCTCTTAAAATTGTACTTAAGTTGCTGAAGAATCTGAAAAAGTTACCCTGAAGGTACTGGGAAAGCACTGATTCGTTTCAAGCAGAGAAGTGACATGACAAAAATGTTTGGCAAATCCTCTCTGGAAGCAGTGTAGAGAATGAATTGGAGAAAGAGAAACAGGAGTAAGAAACCAGCTGTCAGAAGTTACAGCTACTGCAAAGCAAAAATGAAAACGGCCTGAACTGAACAGTGGTAATGAAGACAGAAATAAGTGATACTGAGAGGTAGAACTGACTGGACATGAAGTGAGAAAGCGGGAGAAGCCTGGGACACTTCAGGCTTACTGGACTTACTGGATGACTTGAAAAAAAGAGACATAGAAAGAACAGAGTAGGGAGTGGGGTTCAATTCTGAATATGCAAAGTTCAAAATATTGTGGCCTAACCAGGAAGAAATTTCCAGCAACTGGAAATACAAATCTGTAGCCTAGGAAATATATCTGGATTAAAAACACATCTGGATGGTAAGTCACCAATATATAAGTTGTTGATGAAGTCAGAGCTGACCCATGAAAGACACAAAGTAAGAAAAGTGGGCTTAGGAAAGAATCTTGAAGAACATTAAAATTTAAGCAATAGGTAGAAGAAAAGGAGCCACCAAAGCAAACAGAAAAGAAAATCAGCATCTTAGGAAGAGAAAAAGAATAAGTGTTGTCAGATAAGCTAAGGAGAGAATTTTAAGAACAAAGGAGTTGAGGAACTGACTTTCCATTGCTAAGGAAAGTCAAGGAAGATAAAGTCAAGGCAATGTTAAGTATACAGAAAAGAGTACACAGCAGGTCTGACACTGCTATCCTTACAAAAAGGCCTGTTTTCAAAGTTGGTTCTTGATTGGTGTCTGGGAACTTAGATTTGGGCAGGATTCCTACCATCCTAAGAGTGGCTCACAGTGCAAAAAATGTGGCTTATAGTGAACATCTGCTTTTCTTCTGGGAGTCTAGAATTTTGGTACATGCTAAGTAGAGGGTGCCTACACGACCAGCCAATACAAATCTTGGGCACTGAATCACTAGTAAGCATTCCCAGTAGACATTTTACATGTGTTATCACAACTCGCTGGAAGAATTAAGCACATCCTGTGCAATGCCACTGGAAAAGAATCTTTGCAAGCTAGGGCCTACTTTTCCTCAGGACTTCACTCCATGCACCTTTTTCCTTTGCTGATTTTGCTTTGCATTCTTTTGTGGTAATAAATCACCACCATGAGTACAACCATAAGCTGAAACCCGTGAGTCCTCCTAGGGAATCCCTGAATCTGAGGGCGGCTTGGGAACTCTCAACAGTTGAAGGAAGGAGCTAGAGTAGAACATAAACTTGCCAGAAAGTTATTTTTATTTGTTTTGTCATTTATTTTAAGATAGAAGAATCTCGGGCAAGTTCCTATGCCAAAAGCATGGAATCCATGGAGAAAAAGAAATTAAAATTAAAGGAAAGAAAAAAGAATTTATACAGTAAGGCCTTCATGAACTTTGTTCTACCGTGAAAATGCCTCACTTCATATTCTTAATAAAAGAAAATCTCCACAAGGAACATTACTCCACATACATGGTAATACCATTGAAATTACATAAACAAATCCTTTAAACATGGTAAGACAAAAATTATTCAGATTTAGATTTACTCAAAACAACAAAACACACATTACTAAAAAGTCTAGTCTCCTAAAAATAATAATAAAACACTCTATTTAGATTCGAGAACCATGCAAAACCCGTATTTTTTAAAAGGAAATACCAGCAGAATCATATCCTCTGTACTCCAGTCTCTGAAGGCCTTTGATTAGGGTCTCCAAGATTTCTCGTCTTGTTCGAGGAACATGGTAGTTTAAGTAAGCAAATATACCTGCAAAAAAATAAATATTTAGTGGAAAATTCTGATCAAAGAATAAAAAATTTTTAATAATTATGTATAGTGTCTGCAAAAATGTGAAGCTAGATTCCATCTTTAAAAAACAAAGAAATCCCTGTAATCCTAGCTCTCTGGGAGGCCGAGTTGGGCAGATTGTTTGAGCTCAGGAATTCGAAACCAGCCTGAGCAAGAGTAAGACCTCGTCTCTACTAAAAATAGAAAGAAATTAATTGGAAAACTAAAAAAAAAATATATAGAAAAAATTAGTCAGGCATGGTGGCGCATGCCTGTAGTCCCAGCTACTCGGGAGGCTGAGGCAGGAGGATTGCTTGAGTCCAGGAGTTTGAGGTTGCTGTCAGTGAGGATGACGCCACGGTACTCTAGCCTGGGCAACACAGTGAGACTCAGTCTCAAAAAAAAAAAAAAAAACCAAAGAAATCTTCATTTCAAATTGTTCAAAGGCAGTTAAACTTTTTCAAAGGGAAATTACTCATAAGTACAAAAGACTTAAGTAAATATGTCCAAATTAAAGTTTAATTTTTTTCAAAGAAGCTTATAAGGCTGGCCACTTATCTGCCATGACTGCCATTTTGTCAAGTAAAATTTAATTTTTAAAAATTGGGCTGCTCAGCCTGGGCAATACAGCAAGACCCTGCCTCCACAAAAAATTCAAAAATTAGCTGTCCACAGTGGCATGCACCTATATAGTCCCAGCTACTACAGGAGGATGAGCCGGGAGGATCACTCAAGCCCAGGAGATTGAGATTGCAGTGAACTATGATCATGCCACTGCACTCCAGCCTGGGTGACAGAGTGATACCCCATCTCAAAAATATTAATTAACTAATTACTTTTAAAAATTGGGGTGAGCATAGTGGCTCACATCTGTAATCCCAGCACTTTGGGAGGCTAAGGTAGGAGAACCACTTGAGACCAGGAGTTCAAGACCAGCCTGAGAAACACAGTGAGACCCTGTCTCTATAAAAAAATTTTAAAAA
Organism: Avahi laniger; assembly: GCA_963575035.1. NCBI lineage: Eukaryota > Metazoa > Chordata > Mammalia > Primates > Indriidae > Avahi > Avahi laniger. Next base: position 9,830 of record CAUYSK010077701.1, on the reverse strand, counting down.
TTAGCTGGGTATGCTGACGAATGCCTATAGTTTCAGCTACTCAGGAGGCTGAGGCAGGAGGATCACTTGAGCCCAGGTGTTCAAGGCTGCAGTAACCTAGGGTCACTGCACTCCAGCCTAGGTAACAAAGCAGAGACTCCATCTTTCAAAAAAAAAAAAAAAAAAGCTAACCAATTAACAAATTTGTGGTTTATTTTATATCCTACATACTGAGCATTAGGTTTCAAGAAAAACATTTTCTGAAGTAAGTATTTTAAGCAACACATGGGTACTATAAAACTATACTGATGGAATTAATTTTGTTCACTTCCAATGACCATGCTATAAATAGCATTTAGAAATAATGATGTGAATATTCACAACTCAAATAATTTAATAATAGGAAAAAAATCAACCAAATATGTATTAACATAACTGTCTTAAAAGGAAATGATTTGAATCACTTGTTCACCATACTAGCAAAAGACAAATAACTACATGCTAACAACTCCTGAAAATTCATGGAAAAGGAGCAGTCATTTGGAAAAACAAAACTAGAAATAAAAGGATTAGTCATTCCTCTAATGCTCTAATGCTAACACTCTGGCAGGAGGACTGCTTGAGCTCAGGAGTTTGAGACCAACCTGATCAATAGCAAGACCCCATTTCTACTAAAAATAGAAAAATTAGCCAGGCATCATGGCATGGGCCTGTAGCCCCAGATACTTGGGAGGCTGAGGCAGTAAGATCTCTTGAGCCCAGGGGTTTGAGGTTGCTGTGAGCTATGATGATACCACTGCACTTTACCAGCAACAGAGCAAGACTGTGTCTCAAAAAAAAAGGAAAAAGAAAAGGATTAGTACAATGTGAACTGAACCAGAAAAGCAAAGAGGTAACAGAACACAGGTAAAGGAAATCCACATTTCAGGAATGGCAGCATGGAAATTATCTGATGTTTTCCATGATTATGCTTTCACCATGGTGGATACAGCTTAAAAGTATAAAAACTGCAAAATATACAAAAGTACATGTTCAAGCTACTTATTTATGAAAAGACTTTCCTTTTTCTTAACTGTATTTCACTATAATTCCTGTGATTCATAAGGAGTTTAAATTAATTCTGTGGGCTAGAACTCCAGAATGACTGGTCTTCATTTCCATCTGAGAAGAGATTTTTATTTCCATAAAGAGTATGGTCCTATTGAAACATTTCAGCATAAAGAAGTATCGGGCGCGGTGGCTCAGGCCTCTAATCCTAGCTCTCTGGGAGGCTGAGGCGGGCAGATTGTTTGAGCTCAGGAGTTCGATACCAGCCTGAGCAAGAGCGAGACCCTGTCTCTACTAAAAATAGAAAGAAATTAATTGGACAACTAAAAAAAAATATATAGAAAAAATTAGCCGGGCATGGTGGCGCATGCCTGTAGTCCCAGCTACTCAGGAGGCTGAGGCAGAAGGATCGCTTGAGCCCAGGAGTTTGGGGTTGCTGTGAGCTGGGCTGATGCCACGGCACTCTAGCCCGGGCAACAGAGTGAGACTCTGTCTCAAAAAAAAAAAAAAAAAAAAAAATACTACATAAAACATAGAAAAGATTTAGTAGCTAATCTTAAGCTATTTTTTGGAGTTAATAAAAAAAGATTTGGTAACTAATATTTTAAATCCATTTCTTCAGCATTCATTTTTTGAGATCTTGGTATATAAAAAACAGTGTAATAAAAACTGGGCAATAAAACAAATTAAAAACCTTGCATCAACCTACAAGCAATTTACTGTCTAGTTGAAACAATGACAGAAAACCCATCTAGATGACTTTTTTTCCCAAATGATCTAAGTAATCTAAGTATCTAAATATCTATTTATAATATATAAGGAATTTCACTGACGTGTTGTTAGAAATAATAAAAGCCTGGAAACTATTTAACAACCTAACATTATGGACCAATTAAATAAACTGTGGTAAATCCACTGAACTATCCAGTCATTTAATAGAATGAGGTAAATCTCTAGGTACACTATGAAAAGTGCATCAAGAATGTTTTTTTAAGAAAAAGAAGCAAGGTTCAGAACAGTGTGTATAGTATGCACCATTTGTAATAAAAGAGATATATATTCATGATTCATATATATGCTTACACATCCATAGAAAATGTCTGATAGGATACATAATTAACTACTAAAAGTTGTTGCCTCTTATGTGGGTGACAAGGCAGAGACGTGCTCCCAGAGCATGATTACAGCCAATGTGCACCCCCATGGCCCCTGGAGAAAATATGTTTCATGTAGGAGAAATGGTTCAATTAATCCTGTTTTCCAAATGCCAAAGTTTGGCATTAAAGTTCATCTCTCTTTATGTCCTTTTTAGGTACTGTGGTTAATAAGCCCAAAGACGGAATGTCCTGGCCAGTGATTGTAGCAGCTTTACTCTTTCCCTGCATAGTATTGTTTGGTCTTGGAGTGAGAAAATGGTGTCAATACCAAAAAGAAATGTGAGTATAATACTAAGACATGCAGAAACTTATCATCTTTCATTACAAAATATTTATCAGCACAATATATTACTACTATTTGGAACTCCACATGGTAATATTACTATGACTGTACTGATAAATACATTATTGTATTGATTATTGTACTGATAAATATTTCTGTGAGGACATATGGCTCACAGAAGCTCAGAGAGGCTAGATAGCTTTCCCAGCATCACACAGCTGGGTTAAGTGCACAGCCTCTGACTCGGCAGCCTCTCTGCATTGGGCTGGCCACGCGGAAACACTTACCAGATGGAGCGAGTCCATGGGCATGAGATGGGAACCTCACCTCACCTGAGCTCAAAACTAAAATGGATTTTTTTCTTTGAATCTTCATTATTTTTTCATTTTCATGCATCTTTGAACCACCTGGGCTCAGCTGGGCCTAGATGCTCAAGTGTGAAATTGAATGAGAAAGGTAATTTTAAGAGATTTCCAGCTGCTTTTTACACAGTGGGCTTTTACTGCCCTTTTCCTTTTTCCCTGAACAGAAAAGAAAGTAAGTTTTTGTGGGATTATCTTTTTTGCTTGTTTGTTTTACTGAAATATTGTCCAAAACTCTTCTCAAATCAGCAGTCTGAAATGGCATGTAAGGTTCAGTCCCACTTTTCTGACTTGCTATTTTGGATCAGTCTGGATCAGGTCATGCCTGGAGGAGACCCCAGCACACAGGAGCTGATCTTCCATGTATCTTACGACCAAGATAACACTGAGCATTGTGCCGTAGGAGCTTTCATAGAGGATCCTTGAAGACTCTATAACCACATGCAGGGAGTGTTTCATGGTGAATAAAACACAAAGGAGTAGTTAGAAATCCTGGGATCTTATCTAAGGACTACGTCTTAGCCACCACATGATTTTGGGGAATTCGTAACTTTTCTAAAACTCGAAAGTGCAAGTTTCTTAGAATCGTATCCACCTCTTTATATATGTTAATTCTCCATTAAAGCATCCAAAAATTGCGCAGTAGGGATTGAAGATCTTCATATTAAAATGAGCAAATGAGTATCTGAAAATCTGGATTGATTTTTTTAATTGTTCTGCATTCAAATGTCTGTGTCACATGGAGACGAGAAGAAACCCCCGATACACCACATGAAGATGCTATGGATTGCCAGGGCATGGGGATGTTTGAATGATGGACAGAAAAGACGCTCACAGATATATGTCTGTTTTCTGATACCAAGATAACTCGAGCATTTGTATAGCTAAGTCCCACACTAAGCTGGCTTCTTAATGCATTTCAGACAAAGAGATGAATTGTGCTAACATAAAATAGAGCTTCATACAAAGGTGGCTGCAAGAATGTTCACTGATTCAAAGAAAAGGGATTTAGGCATTATCCAGCCAGTACTCAGGGATTGAGGAGAGCTTTATTTTCCACCTCTGTGATATCCCCGCAGTACTCAACAAGTGTGTGGATGAAGGTCAGGGGTAGGGTTAGCGAAGGGGCTATGTAAAAAGCTTCGGTCTTAAGTCCCAGAATTTTAAGATTTTGTCTCTGGAGAAATGTTTTAATCCACATAAGAGAAACACTGCTATTAGGAGGCAGTTGCCATGGAGAGTATCAGTCCTGGTTAAAAGACTTCAGTTGTTGTTCTGGTTCTCTTGAGTAAGAAGCTTAAAACCTCTGAGGCTCAGTTTCAGCTATAGAATGATGACAATAACACTGAGTTCCTAGACACAAAATAAACAATGTTATGATAAAAATGTCTTGCAAATTAGAAAGTACCATATAAATATTAATTAATAGTATGATCATGATATTCGAATGGCTGATAGCACTAACAAGCAAAGGGTTAAGCCAGCAAAAAAATTCTGAAAGAACTAAGAGGGTGTGTCTCTTTCTCACCAATCTGTCTTCCCCTTAAAAAAAAAAAGGTGAAGAAATAGGACTCCCTCACATTCTTAGCACTGAAAGAGCAATGTTTTGTTCCTAGCATGGAGAGACCCCCGCCTTTCAAGCCACCACCACCTCCCATCAGGTACACCTGCATTCAAGAGCCCATTGGAAGTGATCTGCCTTGTCATGAGATGGAGACGCTCTAGTCCTGTGAGGCTTTACCATACGGCAGAACTGTGCTGCAATTCTATTGAGAAGGCAGATACTGTGCTTTATTAATATAAGTTGCCTTCGGCCAAGCCTCTGCTGCAGAGGAAATAGATGTTAGAAGTGAATGAACTGTCTTCTCAGCAATTTGCCCTCTTTCATCTGCATATGCCTGAAATTTAAACAAGAGTGAAAGAATATATCATGCTCACACCCAGTGTGAACTGTAGGGGTTTTCTTGTTTATATAAGAGGTGCACATTAGGCTGTTGTCATTAAAAAATAAAGGGTGTTTTCATTTTTCACTTTAATTCTCTGATTGAGGAGACAACTATGGTTGCAAGCATATGCCCATACTAGATCCTCCATTTTTAAGGACATCTGCCAATGTTCTAAACTATTTGCCAAAATTATGATAATCTCAGAGTTTTATTGCATTCCTTAAGAAAATTGTAAGAAGAAATTGAAGAAGTTCTATTAAGAGTTCCAAGTAATGAGGAGAGGAGACTAGCATGGCTAGTCTTCATATTGAAATTCTGTTGTTTATTTTCACTGAAGGAAAATAGAATAGCTTGCATAAGAGCCACATTAGCATCCTTCATTCTTCCTCCCATCGGGTTCAGACCAGGCTCCTGCCACATGGACAAGGATGCAGAAGGATCATAAAGTTAACTAGCCAACAACCAAGTAGCCTGTAGATATAAGACTTCACTGACCTCTAAAATCATATGAGCTAAGAGTGGTTTCATTCTCAGCTTTGCCTGTCTCAGTGTGTGTGTGTGTGCATCACACTCGTGCCAAGCTGTTATGTAAGTAAACAGGCAGCCTAACTCCAATTCAACCCATCTCATTTCAGTTATTCTCTTATTTATCTTGGGACTTTCCTGTTCATCCGACCTGCCTGTTTTGATCTGTTCTGAAACTGCTAAAGAGCCTCATACCAGACTAGCACTGATGAATTAACCCTTCTCCTACCAATCTTTTGCAAAACAGCTTAAGCAGAGTGTAGAAGTGACAGAGAAGAGACCTAGTGCCAGGGGTGCTCTGTATTCAGCAACAGTTTGTGAGTGAATAAATGACTGATCCCTCTTGTCCCCCTAAACCTTCCCATGCTCCCTACCCCGGGAGTGAAGAACAGATGTTGCTGACAGATGTAATAACAGGCCAATTCTGTGTGGACTTTAGTCCCAGGAGGAACCTTTAGTTCATGTGCAGTATACTTATCCCTGATTGTGCATGAGAATAACCTGGAGAGTTTGTCTTTTTTTTTAAATACGGTGGCTGTCCCGCTCCAGTTCAATTAAAGCAGAAGTCTCAGGAGTGAGGCACAGACATCAGCGCTCTCAGATGATTCATGTGTTCATCCAAAGTTGAGAACTGCTGAACCAGTGAAAGTTCCTTCATATAGGCCAGAATCTTGGTTAGGTGCTTACGTCTTGTGGGGGCCAGCCTCCAAGATGACCCGCAGAACTTCTTGCCTCCTGCTGTTCACACCCTCAACGCTGAATATAGATTTTGTGTGACCCAGGGCCAAGTTTAGGGTGAGGCAAGCAATGCACCTAGAGTACAAAATTTAAGGAGGTATTCACCCTCAGAGTCATGTACTTGCACAATCTTGAGAGTGAGTGTCAGTCCCATCCCTGGTATAGCCAATAATATACTGTGGAAATGACCAAACTGGATCATAAAATACACTGTAGCTTCCACTCTGATTTCTCTTTGTTCCCCGGCTTTCGGGGAAGCCCACTGTCAGGCTCTGAGGATGCTCAGGCAGCCCTACTGAGAGGTCCACCTGCCAAGGAACTGAGGTCTTCTGCTAACAAGCATCAATTTACCAGGCAGGTAAGCAAGCCATCCTGGAAATAGGTCATGCAGCCCCCAGTCAAGACTTCAGATAACTGCAGCCTCAGTTCATCTTTTGACTGGGACCTCACAAAAGCCAAAACCACCCACTTAAGTCTCTTCTAAATTTCTGACCCACAAATACTGTGAGATAATAAATGTTTATTGTTTAACACCACTGAGTTTGGGTATAATTTGTTACACTTATTAATTTGTTACAGCTTAATAAATGGAAAAATAAACTGTTTGCCTGCCTTAATTCTCATTAATTCCTCATTGGTTCTCAAGAAACAAAGACTAGCTTTGTATATATGACTGTGCTTTATGTATGTAGTTATTTTTATTTAATACAACTTAATCATCAGTAATTTGTGTAAAAGGCATTGTGGTTTTACTTCACTGTTTCTTTAGGAGACGTGAACACAAGTAGAGGCATTGGGGTAAAAAGTGGCAGAATTAGAGATGTTTAGATTGTTTCAGTAAAGGGAGAGACTTTTTGCAGTACAACATAAGTCCATGTAATTTTTCAATCTATCACATGACAGGTGTTTCACAATGTTTTTATCTTAGCTCCTCTTTGAAGTACACTCTTTTAATCTTGTAAATAAGTTCTGGTCAGCACTTGTAAGTTAATCTACCACTCGAATAGAGCATCCATGGAGGATGCTAAGTCAGTGGGTCAGAGGAACTTTTCATAAACCTTCAAAATAGAGGGACACCAGGTAGGTGCCTTTTGGGTGGTTCTGTAAGCTTGACATCTTTCATGTGACTAAAATGATAGTTTCACCTGCACCTTAAATTATACACAAGTAAATTCATAGCACCTTCCTCAACCAGCAACCCCTTTGTCCCATAGGAGAAGTAGCAATGTTAGACTTTAATCTCTAAGATTTCTACATGTCATCACCACCTTCATTTTCACTGAGAAGAACTCATACTTAAGTATTTTCAACACTCATTTCCAAAGCACTGGGGTTAGATAACATTGTTATTTAGAAATGTTCATTTCCTCACCTACCTGCATCCTGAGCACACCTTGACTTTTGGCTTGGCCATGAGACATTTTTTGGGCAAAGGAATACCATAGGAATGACTAACCCAAGACTCGAAAAGTGCTCGTATGATTGGACTCACTCTTGTTCTCTGCCATTGTCATGAGAACATTTTCAGACTAGCCTACTAATGCCAAGAAGAAGATCAGAGTCTCACGGAGTAGAGTAGAACCAAGTCAGGCCCTTTCTAGATTAGCAGATCCTCAGCAGACCTCAACAGGGGCGTAAGTTCAATATTTTTGCACGCCACTGAAATTGTGATTATTATACAGCATTATTATAGCAATAGTTAACCTATACACATAGGTTCAGAGGTAGGCATATTTTAGCTCACAGACAAGTGCCTAGGCTGAAAGATAAAATGTGTGCTTTAGTACAAAAAGAGCTTTTCCTTTGGTTGCTACGGCTTTTGTTTTAAGTAAAGAAGATATGATTGGCTTCACCAAATTAATTTTGCATTATAGGTCTTTAAAATCACAGAACATTTGACTAGGATGGGTATTAGAGGTTGTTTTACAAATAAGGAGTTAAAGGCTCTGTGGAACTGACTTGCCCAAGGTCACACAACTGGAAGTAGTAGAACCAAAATGATGACGCAGCTCTCTCATTTCCAGTCTAGGGTGTGATCAATCTCTAATTGCTTTGGAATCTTCTTTTACTATAGATAAGAGCTCTCTTGTGTGCATTTAAGTAAACATTGATTTTTTAATACTCAGGTAGTATATTCTAAATTTTGTGACAAAAAACAAAGAAAAGTAGAAATTATTGATCCCTGGGGATGGAATGGCCTAGAAAGTATGAAAAAAAATGAAAAGATCAAGATCAGAAACTGGAAAGAAAGTTTACAGAAACTTACCAAGGCCAGAGATAGTGAAAAGGATGCTGTCTCAGAGGCTCTGAGCAGGGAAAAAGGTCTCGAGGGCACCTGACTTAGGAGAGTGGTTTTGGCTTGAACCTGAAGGTCGAATCTGCAGAAATACAGAGACTTTGTTCTCTCTGAGACAAGGGCTGAAATACACAGTCTAACTGAGTTTAGGACAACAACAATCATATGCCAACCAGCTAAAGGATGGGTGTTCAGCAGAGACAGCTAAAATAGTGAGTGAACGTTACCACTATGGGAAAAAGAGACACCGACTGGCACAAATGAGCTGTTGTTCTAGCGAGAGAAATATGGTGAGATGGTGGGGGCAGGACAGTTTATTTCCCAACTCCTGCAATGGGGCATTTTTGGATTTCCTGGATTACTAACAAAGGGTCCATGCTGCATCCAGGAAGACTTGACCAGAGAGCAGGGGAATATGACCTTAGTCAAGGTCAGGGCTGGGGAACACTTTTAGAATTGTTCTTAAACCCTGTCTAGTGCATCTGTGATAGTCTTGACATTAGTGTGGTACAAATTAACACAAGAAAGGGAACAATAGAATCTGAATTTTTCTCCCCAGGCAGCATCTTTGTACCCTTCAATCTCTGTTACAGTCCTTGCCTGTTCTGTTCATTCTGATTCCTCATATTTTCTCAAAGGCTCTGTGGGAGTGTGAATATAGGGAGGATACTGAGGAGATTAAAGGGGAAGAGCAACAAACTTAATATCATAACATAAAGAAGAGAATATGGATGGGGGCGCATCCAGCTATTCTTGCTAAGTGTCAGGAACTTCTGCACATTTGCCCTGAGTTTTGTCAGACTATTACTTTCCAAAGAAGACATATCAGCAAATAAAACTGACTACAATATTATAACATTCAGCTATCATCAGAAAATACTCAAAAGTTCTGGGAAGGCAGAATGGAGGGAATAGAATGAATAACAGTTACATGTATTCTGAAGAGAAATTTGATAGTGGACCTGATGACCTGAGAACCATGCACAAGACTTAAACTCTATTCTGCGTTTGCTCCCTTCAAAATGTAAGTATTTGCTAACAATGAGTGGGAAGATGAACAGAGATCTGAGAATTCCATCCATGATACAACCATTTATGCATCAGTAGTTTGTAATAGGCATAATTCCACTCTTATAGGTAATTGGGTTGTATTGGATTTTTTGCTACACATAAAGCTGTTGCACTGATTCAAAGGGACATGCTTTGATGACTAACAGATCTGAATCTAACATAATTATAAATAGGCATTGATTTTAATTTTGTGGCTAGTTAATAGAAAAGTATGACAAACACTGTTCCTGAAGACCTCTTTTGGATGGCCATTTTAGGGTTTGTAGAGTCCACAATCAAGGAATTGATATAAAAATTATCTAAGAACTACTTTTTGCCTTCAGTGAATACAAAGTTTAATGGGTAAAACAGACATTTAAACAAATAAATACAGAACAGTGTCACACATAAAAAATAAAATTATATACAAAGAAGAGAAAAGAATAA
>CAUYSK010077700.1:0-64655 GCA_963575035.1 Avahi laniger | reverse complement strand
TTTCAACAATACCACACTGTTTTGTTTATTGTAGCTTTATCTTATTTTATTATTTATTTATTTATTTTTTCTATTTTTAGTTGCATGGCTAATTTTTTTTATATTTTTAGTAGAGACGGTGTCTCACTCTTGCTCAGGCTGTTCTCGAACTCCTGACCTTGAGCGATCCACCCGCCTCGGCCTCCCAGAGTGCTAGGATTAATTAAGGATATTTTTTTAAAACTACCACTTATTATCCCAACATCATTTTACCTCAAATGTTAACATGCCCCAAAACAAAATCTTTGATCCCCTCCTGCTGACACAAACCTATCTCCCTAATGTTGTTCAACTTATTAAATGGCAGTACCATTTGCCTAAAAATGTTTGCTCAAGCCAAAGCCTCGGGAGTCATTCCTGACTCCTTTCTTTATTTCTCCCAAATCCAACATCCAATTTAAGAGCAAATTCCTTTGGCTCTACCTTCTCCAGTTATTTCCAATCCAACCACTTCCCACCATTAGACACTGAAGTCTACACCACCATCCTTTCTAGCCTGGTTTACAGCAGCAGGTTCCTAAGTGGTCCCTACTTCTGCTCTTGCACCTCATATTGCTCTGTATCCCACACATCTGCCAGAGTAATCCTTTAAAATACAGATGAGATTATGTCGCACTCCCCCGCTCAAAATCCTCTTACGGCTTCTCATTACATTAGAATAAACTCAAGTTCCTTCCATGCCTTACAGGGCTCTAAATGGCTCCTGTCTACCTCTCCAGCGCCACTTAGCTCTTCCCCTCACCCATTCTTCACCTCCCGAACCACCTCCCTTCTGTTCCCAGGGCAAGCCAATCATCCACTCCCCTGGGACTTGGCCTGTGCAGTCCATCTTTCTGGAATGCACTTTAGATACACTCTCGCGCTTTCTCTCTTCATTCAGGCCTCTCACGTTACCTGGTCAGAGAAGCATTCTCTTAGCACCCATCTAAAATAGCAGCTGTTGTCCCTCTCTCACCTAGTGGTCTCAACCCTGGCTGTATAATCATCTGCCCAAGGGGCTTAAAAATCCAGATGCCCAAGCTGTTCTCCAGACCAACTGAAACAGAACCTCCCCTCAGGTGGGACCAAGCCAAGGCCTCAGTCTTTTTTAAAGCCCCAGGTGTTCGCAATGTTGATCCAAGGCTGAGCCCCAGGGATCCTACTTCATTTCTCCTCACGGCACTTATTACTATTGGGATGGAAGTATATATTTGTTTATTTATCTTCTAGAATCCGCTCTATGTGTTTAGAGATTTTTCTGTGCTTTGTTCCCTGCTAACGCCTTAGCACCTAGAATAGTTCCTTGCAAAGTGTAAGGGTTCTTCATTAACTTCGTGAGAGAAAGAGCATTCTTCTCCCCAAAAGAAAAAGAAGATAAAACAGTCCTTTCTAAGAAAGAAAAATTGGCAAGTTTATACTAATTTATTTTTAAAAAACCGTGATTGCTAATTACTATTACACTATGCTATTACACTGCTATTACACTGAGGGTCGTATGATCATTTTTCCCCAGATATAGGTTTCTTTTACTAAGTTAGGAGTCTATATTCAATATTGCGAGAGAAGTGGAACTCAAATGTCCCCCTTGTTGGGTACTTCACTTTTAATGCTGTCCCAAAAATGGGACAGCATTCACTTGAGACAGTCCCCCAAGATACCAAGCAGATGCCCAGCAGAGCCCTGGAAGACCAACCCCCCACCACCTCCTCCAAAGCTGAGGGCTGGGAGCTGCTCTGAGGTGCGAGTAACAGTTGACTATGGGACGGCTCTGCCATCCCTTTCCAGCCTGGGACTGTTCTTTCTCCCAGTCCTGTTGCGGGAAGGAAGAGAAAATGGACATAATCCTTCTGTGAGCACGAGGACCCAAGGATAGGACATCTCTTGCCATCTCGAAGGGGAAACACTGGCTTCCTTAATCTCTTAAACAAAGAAGAAACTTCCACTTGCATCTCCAAGAGCAGAAAGTAGAACAGATGATATAAGCGTTTTGCAAAGGGTTTTATCCCCTAAAAGGGGTGAACATCTTCATGTCAAGGGGAAACCCACTGCCCTTGTGTGACTCTGAAAAGAAGACAAGGTGCCTTTCACTCCTGACTGAGTTGGGTTCATTCTAAGTAGAGGAGCAGGGCACCTTTTGGTGGCTGGATAATCTCCTTCCCCTCTAGGCACCAGCCTGGGGAAAGGATTATTAAACAATCTACCTCTTCTCAATACCTAAGACACTTGAAGGACACAGTTAAGCTAATGTTACTTCACAAAAGGGAAAACCAGGCCAGAGAGGTCTTTTCACCATATGATATGGGTTTTTTAAAATAGCACTACAAAGACGACAGCCTCATTTAAAAGTTCAAACAACACAGAATTAAAACATAGACATCTTCCAAATCTTCATTATCTATTTGACTTCTCAAGTGCAAACGCTATTTGTAGTTTGGGGTGAAACCTTCTAGACATTTTCTGTGCATCACACATACGCACACACGCACCCACACAATGATTTCCTCCAGTCTACGAAGCCATCAAATGTAAAACTCTGGATTAAATTAGTACCATTTCTTCAGGCTAATATCCTCTGTCACTGACCATTTGCCCCAAGTGCAGGCTGTGCCAATCCTTTTCTCCACAATAAGACCCAGATCAGGAAACAATGGTTTACATGGCAATACTGACATTTTGAGGGATAACTGGCAGGAATTACATCACATAACAGGCGAGAAACTGAAACTAGATATTACACATTATTGCTCTGGAATTAGACAGCCTAGGTTCATACACCAGTTTGTCTACTCACTAATGGTCTGACTCTGATCAAATTACTTAGGTGTCTCAATTTTCTCATTTGCAAAACAAGGACGATAATAGTGCCTACCATGTAGGGTCATTCACAGAATTATATTAAATTCATGTGAAGAGCTTAGAGCCACGCTGGGCAAAAGTGAGTGCTTAGCAAATGTTCAATTTCAGCTATACTCTTCCAAAAATCCCTGAGTTAAAGTATAAGGCAGGGGTCAGCAAACTTTCTCAGTACAGGGTCATGTAGTAAATATTTTAGGCTTTGGGAGCCAGATGGTCTCTGTCAAACTACTTAACTCTGCATGGGGTGAAGCAGCCACAGACAATACGTAATTGAATGAGTCTGGCATGTTCCAATAAAACTTTATTTATGGACACTGAGATTTCAATTTCATATGATTTTCACAAGTCATGAGATATTATTCTTTTACTAAAATTTATTTCTCAATCATCTTAATGTGAAAAACCATTCTTAACTCCTGGGCTGTACAAAATCAGGCGGTGGGCTGCATTTGGTCTACGGCCTGTAGTTCACCAACAAATCACACCACCGACATGTTGTGCCAGTCTGACTGTTTGGCACCTGGCCTCTGCCACGCCACTGACTGTTCGTATCAAAGCTTCTTTTCTGCATCCTCTCTTTCCCCGTCTCCCTGGGTTTTTTGCTCATTTTTTCTTCCACAGGAGAAAGCCAAAACTTAGAAACCAACTTTCCACTCAAGAAGAACGCTTTTCCGTTATGACACAGGAAAGCAGGGACTGTGTTTGTCTCAGCCTTTATGCTTCTGTTTAAACTCTGGCCTCACCTTTGCAAACTGGAGGGACCCAGAAAAACAGCCCCATATGCTGTAGGAGGAAGCCTGCCTTCTGCTGGGCTGGACATTTGAGTTCCACTTCTCTTGCAATATTGAATATAGACTCCTAATTTAGTGAAAGAAACCTATATCTAGGGAGAAAATGATCACACAACCCACAGTGTAATAGCATACACTATATATATACATTTTTAGTAATCACAGTTTTAAAAAAATAAATCAGTATAAAGTTGCCAATTTTTCTTTCTTAGAAACGACTGTTTTATTTGTTGAAATCATATTCTTTCCTTTTTGGAGGGAAGAATACCCTTTCTCTTACGAAATTAATTAAGAAGTTAATTGAGCCCACCAACTTCTTTAACTCGTCCCTTGGTAACAAATACTTATATTATATTGTTTCCAGGTTCCAGGTGTCTCATGTAATCCTCAAACAACTCTATGAGGGGGCAACAATTTAATCCCATTTTACAGATGAAGAAATGGAGAGAGGCATAGAAAAATGAAGTAATTTGCCTCATCTCAGACATGGCTACAATGGAAGCTACTGTGACTCCACTTCCTAGACACAGCTGACTGGACCTAGAGTGCCCATCCCAGCCAAGACACTGTCACCACAGTCATTCATTTCCTCACTTCAGCCGACTGGCCTACAGCAGGCCTGTGGCCCATGCCAAGCCATTTTACAACTGCAATCAGAAAACTATTATATTTTAACTCAAGTCTACTCATGGACATTTGGAGAAGAAATCATTTGCTTTCAAAGACAAGGAAGCTAATGCAGACAGGAAAACAGACAAGCCATGAGAGTCCCGAGGGCGTTCAAGCTTGGTTTCAGGAGTTCCTGAGGCCCAGCTATACCTCAGACCTTCTAGAAACTAAATTGTTTTGTAAGTATCCACAGCATACGTTTAATAAATTACTTTTTAAAGCACTTTAAGGAAAGATTTTCTTTCCTTTTAACTGGAGAGTTTCTAATTTCTTTAAGTAAATTAATCAGCAGGTGGTACTGTAAATGGTTTAAGAAGACAGCCCTAAGGACAGTGAGGACTGTTTCTCTGATGGCCACTGAAAGTTTAATAACTTATAGACTCAGGACAAGTATTTCTATAAACAGCCAAAAGAAAACACATCTAGCAAATCAAGGAGCATACTCTATTAGCCATGGTACAAAAATAGACAAAAAAAAAAGCTTCCAGAGTTCCAGAATTTTCTTTGCTAAAAATAAAAAGGGGAAAAAAATAGAGACGTGAAGTAGGAATAATGGATCCCAATCAACAGGAATAAACCATTGAAACTCCTTTGTTTTCTGTAACTTCATCAGTATTGTGTAAAATAAAGGACGTGAGCCAGATAACTGCCTAGCTCCCTGCTATCTCTCAAATTCTTTAGCTCTGATGTTAAAAGATACCAACAGCAATTCAGAAATTTTTTAAAGTCCTGAAACTATGAGAAAGATTATTTTCATGTTGAACATAACCGTCAAAAATGGAAGTCGTACAGCTGACTGAGCTCCAATGACAGGATCAGACGGAACACTTCAGAATATTCTTTGCTGGTTAGCAAACAAGTTTGTGTTGATGATAAATTGTTACCAGCCCTCAGAAGCGACTTGCAAAGTAAAAAATGCTATGCTTTTTAGATGCTAAAAATATATAAAACTGTTGTGTAAAGATCTGAGAAAGCAAAATCAAATCCCTGTCATTTATTTCTGTTTGGCTTTTAATTTAAAATTGCTATTCAGCTCAAGATCCAATTCCTATTTATTTTTGTTTCATATTTTACCAATAGTTCACTTCATAATGAATATTTTCGTTACTGTGACTCAGTACAATATGTGTGTGTGTTTATACATAATATATATGTAATTAGGGTAATGATTACAAAACATTTTTGACAAGTATAGAAATAGTAGTTAATGTTTTCCATCTGCTATATGGTATGTCACCAACAGAACCATTAGCCCCACAGATGAAGGCAACACCTATGCAAGTACGTGACAGAAATATAAATGTCTAATGAATTAATTTTGATCATTTACTTATACTTTTCTCTAAATGCTACCATATGTTGTTTAAATTGCCCGTTATCAAAATTAGTGCCTGAATGTTGTAACTTCCGGAGCTTCACTCTGGAAAGTTTAAAAAACTATAATTTTAATATATTTGTGTAAAATGTACTGTCACTGGGGAAAAAGAATGAAACTACTGCCTTCCCTAAGAGAATATATCTAAATATCTAATTTTTAAAATTGTGTTTACAGTTTTGAAGTCTCTCCCTTTTCTTAGCATTAGCAGTGCTGTTGCAAAGTATTTTGTTTGTTTGGCAGACGTGGTATTTAAAGAATCAAACCTGAGAAATATATCTAATGACCTCAAATTCAGACTACAAATTGCAGAAGGGGAGCGCAGACTGCTTCACAATTCCCATCTGCAGACTTGGGAAGCGTCGCAGGCTGTCCACGTTCTAGGAAGCTGCCATTAGCGTGGCCCCATATTGGGGCCCATCTGTCCCCACTGCCCCCCAAATCCTCCCAGGGATTGTGTTGGAGGAAGAGAGCTCAGTCAGGGCAAAGCAGAAAAGCCTCAGAAATTCTTTCCAGATGAGTCTTCTATACTAGTCTGGCACAAATGGAAAGGTAAGAAAGCCTTCCCATAACTAAAACAATTTTGCTCTAAATATAAATATTGACATAATTATTTTGTTGTTTAGAAAGCAATAACTAGAATTTGCTTTCTTACAATGCACCAGCCCTATCCTAAGCTCTTTGGAGGCAGGTTCTCTAATTATTCCCATTTAACCTGCCCACAGTTACACACCTATGGCGTTGTTGGTCTGGGATGTCAACACAGGCGCCCGACTAGAGAACCTGTGCTCCTAACAGCTCACAGTGCTGCTTCTGAATGGCCAGATGTGAAGGGCTAGATTTGCTGGTACAAATGACACAAACGAACCTCCTGTGTTCCCATCCTAGGCCACATTATCAGGGATGGAACTAGCAGTCTCTCTGGCCTGAGATTTTTTTAGTTCTGTTAACGTTCACAAACCCTGGTTTGTTCCAATTATTATTGAACATGTGAATTCCATACAGTGGAAATTTAAAGAAAAAGTGAGGTTTATATCACATGGCACTCTGCATACGTGTTCAACGTATGCACACACTAACACTTTGCCTGAAGAGTGATCACATAGCTTTTATGAGACTCACATCCCAAAACATGAACAACAACCACATTAAAATCTTTAAAAATGTAAAATTGTGACTTCCCACATAGCTTTATTATATAGGAAGAATGTTAATCTATAAAAGGGAATCTGCTTGCTATATTGCTCATGGGAAAGTGGTATGTTGGTATTGCCATTTATTCAAAAGCAAAGTCAGAGAAAAATAAAAAACGTTTGCAATAAGCTTTACAATACATACATGACTAGAAGCAACACTAAATTGATACGAAGTTAATTATTTCGTCAATACTATATATGCTATATTCTCTGAGAAATCTTTGCTTCACTCATTCCTAAAGAGGGAAAAGAAAATGGCTCCTTTCTACAGGAAAACTTCCTATAAGAATCACAGCACTAAGTCTTACAGATTGTCTTTCTTTAGCTTCCAAGTTTGAATCCAACAATTGAGTTAAGTGTAATAGCAGGATTTAAACACTTCAATTGTATGTTGGTAATGTAGTACTATCACTTGAAATCTTTGAGGAAAAGCACTTAATGTGTATTTTATTGCTGAACAATAGCAAATACCAAGATTCAACTACAAATGACTTGTATTCTCAACACTGGGTTGCCAGAGAGGATAATACGTTGTTGAGGAATGTGATCAATTGGAGGAAACCTAAAGGTTATCCACATAAGTATTTTCCCCTTAATAGCATAAAACACACTGCAGCAAAGAAATACAACAATCCTATATTTTACCAATCATTTCTCTTCTCTTTTATAGAGCAAATGAGTATGCATCACTTTTAGGGTAACTGCTTTTGAACCATCCAACATGCACCCTCACTGATTTTTGTGTTAAACAGTCAGGAATTTAATCTTGTTCTAAGAATTAACAAATACAAGGATTTCACATTTCGAGATGTAGGAAACAAAACATAGAATGCATATTCTTGTTATAAACATAAACATAAACATATACCTCACTCCTTCTTAGCTTTTCTCTCAGCCTCTGATACCACAAATTATAAGTTATTTCCTTAAATCTTCCTTTTATTACATTGTCCATAATAACAAAACACCAGATACTCTTTCCCTGGTAACTTTCAGTAAATTTAATGGCATTATGTGTGCACTTCTGTTAGGTTTGGTTTAAAGTACTATAAAATTTTTAGATTGTTAATCATATCATTTATCTCAATTCCCAAATTATTATTATTAATATGTAAAATAAAGCTGTTTTCTTACAAAGTTATAGGCAAACTAATTTAAACCCTCCCAAATATTTGATGATAATACAGTGCAAAGATAAAATCAAGATTACAGATACTTTTCCACTTCCTCTCCTACCCTTAATCGTTAGAAATGTCAGGAAAAACAATTACAATCTATAACAGTGCTAGAAAGTAAGACAGAATACCATCGCTAAACACAAACTTTGGAGGAACCCCTGAGATACAGAAAGTGAATGCAACTGGCTAAGGAAAAAAACAACAGTGAAAATGTCTAGAAAAGTACTACTGTGAAAGTCGATGTTCCGCGGGGTTCTAAGCTCAGAGGCAATGGCTACAAGATGTAAGGAGGAGCCCTGTGCAGTTCTTCAAAAAATTTAAATAGAATCACCATATGACCCAGCAATTCTACTTCTGGGTATATAACCCAAAGAAATGAAAGCAGGGTCTTGCATACCCGTGTTCACGGGTATATAAGCAGCACCATCCACACTGTTTCACAATAGCTAAAACATGGAAGCAACATGCAAAATGTGGTATAGACATATAATAAATAAAATCCCATTCAGCCTCAAAAAGGAAGGAAATTCCGACATATGTTACAATATGGCTGAACCTTAAGGGCATTATGTTTAGTGAAATAAGACAGTCGCAAAAAGACAAATACTGTATGAGTCAACCTACATGATGTATTCACAGTAGTCAAAATCACAGAGTCAGACAGTATAATGTTGGCTACCAGGGGTTGAGGGCAGGGAGGACTGGGGTGTTGTTTAAGGGACACAGAGTTTCAGTTTTGCAAGATGAAAGGTTCTCACAGTGGTGATGGTTGCACATTATACCACTGAGTAGTGTGCACTTAAAAATGGTTACGTTGGTAAGTTTTATGTTATGTGTATTTTGGAAAAAAAGTTAAAATCATTAAAAGGAGGAGCCCTAAGGCAGAGTCTGTTATCTATAAAGCAGATAGATGGACTAATCCCCTTCCTCCTGCCCCACAGACAATTTCCCCATTTTGTCCATGGCAAGTAGCTCAGACACTTGGCCCAGGTTGAAGAAGTGAGTGTGGGCTCTTAAGCCGCAGAGACAGGGCCCTGCCCATTGTGAATGGTGTCATCTGAGCAGTTCAAAGAGCGCCCCCTGGGGGTGTGAACTTGGCATTTCTCTTCTCACCAGTAACACATTTCATTTCTTTTCCACATAATTAGAGACAGACCCAACTCAAATACAAGACCCAAACCAAGAACTATTAACACCACATATGTGAGGAAAACCAGTATCATAAAAGAGACATACTAAACTTAATCAACAGAACTAACGCCCTAGGAAAAAAAAGCTAATAGAGCAAACAAGATGAGATTTTAATAAAAGTAAAATTAATATCCTCAGAAAGACATCATAACTATAAAGAAAATATAACAATGAAAACAATTTGATATCCTAAATATAAAAAAAAGAATTGTTAAATAAAACTCAGTACACACACTGAATGATAGAATGGACACGAACAAAGAGCGTGTTCACAAGCTGAAAGATCAAACTGATTACCTTGCCTGAAATGCAGTGCAACAGAATGAATGGATGGGAAATACAAAATAAAAATTAAGGTCCCAGAAGGTCTTGCATCCGTCTAATTGGAGTTCCAAGGAGAGAGCAGTGAGAAACAGTACTGAAAAAAATAATAATAAAAGTAATGATAGAAGAACATTTCCAAGAACATCAAAAGACATGAGACTTCAGATTGAAAAGGAGTACTGAAAATTGATCCAGATGAAAAACAACCACAGATATGTTCTTGAGAAATATTAAAGGATAAGAAGAATATATTAAAAGCCTTCTGGGAAGGGAAATAATTATCTGCAAAGGAACAAAATTCAGATTGGTATCTGATTGTATTATAGCAATGCTAGATGCAAAAAGTCAACAGAGCAAATTTTCAAAGTACCAAGTGAAAATAAATTTGAGTCTAATTTAAATTTGAAGCTAAACAATGTAAATATCCATCAATAACAAAATGATGAGATGAGCTATGGTATATCCATATTATGTGACATTTTGTGACATTATGTAGCAGTTAAATATGCCATTTCTAAGATACACTGCTGGTGAAAAATCAAGCTACAGAAAAATATATACTAGTTATGGTTCAACCAGAGAAACAGAATCAGTAGTAAATATATATTGAGAGATTTATTGCAAGCAATTGGCATATGCAATTTGGGCTGGGTAGGCAAATCTGAAAACCATAGGGCAGGCCATCAGGAAGAAAAGTCTGGAACTTTCAAGCACAAATTGAAGCTGCTGTCCACAGGCAGAATTTCTTCCTCTTTAGGGAAGACTCAGCTCTACTCTTAAGACCTTGCAAATGATCAAATCAGACCCACCCAGCTTATCTGAAATAATATCCATTACTTAAACTCAACTGATTATGGACATTAATTACATCTACAAAATGCCTTCACAGCAACACCTCAGTTAGTGTTGACTGAATAAGTGGGGACTGCAGCCCAGCCAAGCTGATACATAAAACAGACCACCACAATCATACACATATGAATACATGAATCATATGCATATGACATACACATTTGTATTATGATCCAGATGCACTGTGTGTGTGTGTGTGTGTGTGTGTGTGTGTGTAGATGCAGTTTGGGAATAGTAACAATGGTTACCATTCAGGAACAGCGAAACTGGGAAGGAAATTTCAGGAACAGAGTGAATATTGAAAAGGGAAGTTATCTAGGGCAAAGAGGAAATACATTAGCATAACAAAGATATCCCATCACTTAGGAAATTCCAAGAGTTTCTAAAGCTCTTCACAGGGAACCAGGGACAAATACCACATATATTCTAAATTACACTATACCACAATATGGTTTAATTTTTTTTTCATATGATTCAGCAGAGGAATTTTCAAACTATTGGTAGTTACTTGTACATAAAAACCCAAAGACTCCTTATGTGTTACTTTATAACATCTTATCTGAGTCTGACTCTGTGATAACTATCATAAATATACACATAAATGAATTACATGGGTGTGTTCAGAAGTATATCTGATTATTCAAAAGAAAAATAACATCACCTTGCAACTTTAAAGGACAGAAAACCTAGGAGTTCATATATGAGAATTGCTTTACACGTTCCCCTCTCATCCTTCCAACTCTCTTCCCAGGTGTCTCCAGGACAATGAACTTGGGTTCAGGACTTGCACACACATTGTCTTGTTAAACAGTGACTGCTTCCATTTACCAGGAAAGAAGTTACTTTCTTCTTCAATGCTCTTAGTTTAAATCTAAATTTAAAGAGAAGACTCATACAAAAACAGTAACGTGAGCACACGTTGAAGCCACCATCATATTCTCCCAAGTCAGGAAAATAAAGGATGAAATATACCATTTTAAATTAAAACTGCAGAGCTTTCCTAATAATGGATATAAAATCTCTGTAGGCCACAATGAAGAGGCAGTCCACAGTGGTAATCAGGTGTCAAAACTCGCAGAGTCTTTTGGGGGTTGAGGTGATCTAGGCAATGGTAGCTAGAGTTTTAGCATTCACATGAGGGATTCCAAGCACATTCCACATGTGTTGGGGGACAAACCCAGCCTCCCCATGCAAATTCAGGGACTGAGACCATGCTCCCCAGTAGTGATGGGGTGAAATTGTTCTACCCACTCACCTGCGCACTGAAAATAAAATCCCCAAGGCCCTTGGTCAGATACAGAAGCACAGGAAATTTACATTATCTGTGCAGACCAAGAACATAGAGTTACTACTAGAAGACTTGTTGAACATAGGACATGTGTGCAGAGCAAGGACACCCTGAAAACACCCAACAGAGCCTCTATGGAGAAAGATTCCTAGGCAAGATGAGGTGACAATTAAAATTGCAAAGAATAGGAAACAAATTCTGCATTGTGAAAGAAGATGTGAAAATAAAAATAATATAAAAATCTGAAAATAACATTAAAATAAACACATTTTAAATCCTGTAAAATATAACATGGCATCCATGAAATAAGAACAGGATATTTTGAAATGAGAATAGTCAGAGGTGAAAAAAAATTCATTGGAAATCTTAGAAATGAAAAGTAGAATAATTAAAATTCTATAGAGAAGCAGAGAAGTACAGTGATTAAAAGAATGGGATCTAAAATCAGATGTATGGATTTGAATCCTGGATTTTATTACTTTCCAGTGTCAGGTTTTAGTCTGAAATGTCGGTTCTCAGTGTGCTCATGGCCAAAGAATGACCAGACACACCAAAGTAAGGTAAGCACGAAAATGAGATTTATTGAGGAGAGAAAGATGGGATTACAGGGCAAGAGCAAGATACAGGTTTACACAGTATGGTACACACACCAGAGATGACAACCAGACCCCACTGCCGCCACAAAGGGAGAGCAAAAGGAAGGGTGCAAAAAAAAAACCGGACTTGGTTACACTCTGTGCTTCGTTTTATAGCACCCAGATTGGGACTTCCCTATTGGCTCAGACATCACCATGGAAGCACATTGAATTGGACAGTTGGGAGCTGCATGACCTGAGTCTTACTACGCATGCGGGTTTTTCTAGGTCAATTTCCGGACTCTATGGTACCTGTGCTGCCTGGCCCATGGGCTAGAGAGTCCTCTGCATTCTTTGCAGCCGGTGTGCTACGTTATTTATGGTTGGCCAATTCATAGGGTATTCCCTCCTCCCCAGGTATGGCAGTTGCTCTGGAGATTAAGGTGGGGCAGGACCAAGATAGGGGCCTTCTTCCCAGGTGGGGCAATTGCACCAAAGCAATGGCACCCACTTTTGTCCCTAGGAGACCCGGAATCCCCTGCTATCTATCTAACACTAGCTCTGCAATTTTGGGCAAGTTACTTCTCTGTGTTTTCTT
The DNA here is from genome assembly GCA_963575035.1 of Avahi laniger. Lineage (NCBI taxonomy): Eukaryota > Metazoa > Chordata > Mammalia > Primates > Indriidae > Avahi > Avahi laniger. Next base: position 51,744 of record CAUYSK010077700.1, on the reverse strand, counting down.
TTTTTCTCACTGTAAAATAAGGATGATACTACTACTATCTTCTAAGTGGTTGGGAAAAATAAGTTAGTGCTTATAAAATGCTTAGAACATAGTCATCACTAAAATTAATGTTATTTGTTGATTATTATTATATTTATAATCACCTAATCACTGCCAAAGAGAATTTATATATTGGAAGATTGAACAAAATTTGGAAATTTTCTTAAAATTTCCAAAATGTAGTATAGAGATGAATGAATGAAAAAAATAAAAGAGGGATTAAGATACATTGAGGACAGTTTATATTTCCAGAAGAAAAAAACAAGAAGAATGAGGGAGAAAAACTATTTTCAGGAAGAAAGCTGTCAATTTTCCAGAATTAATAAAAGAAGACTCTTCATAATGAATCATTCTACAGGTATGCAACTGAATACATTAGTTAAAAATGAAAAATGGAAAGATCACAGTGAAACATCAGAGCATCCAGAACACAGAGGAAAAATTTAAAATCCCTCATTTAAAAAATGACAAATTACTGGTAAAGATGCAGCTACCACGTGGGGAGCAAGGCACCCACAGAAATAGGCAAAAATACATGTTAAAAGATAGTGGGGAAATATCATCAATGTACCTAAAGAACTCTGAGCCTAAAATTCTACACATAACAAACTATCATTGAAGAAGGAAGATAATATACATATACATATCCAGATAAGAAAAAAACAAGAGTTTATTTTCACTGATATTTTCAAAGAAACTACCGAAAAATGTGCATAAGTAATAAAACTGATTCAAAGAAGAAAGAGGGAAATGCACGGTGAGCAGATTCGATTCTGAAATGTAGTGCTAAACTAAATTAAGTAGAAACTGTGAAAAAAAATAACCACGATAATTTTCACGGATGTGTTTAAAAATAAAATGGAATTAAAATTCTAAATAACAGTAACGTGGAAGTTGATGGCTGGGTGTTTCAGCAAGAAATAAAAATATTATAAATATTTTTGTTCTTTTTGGAAGAGAATGGAGTTACTAATTAACTTTATAACTTGTTAGAGAAATATGAAAGCTGTCATACCAGGCCTGTCCAGAAAGTATCCAGCCATGGACTATGTTCTCGTTATATTAACAATGGCTGGATACTTTTCGGACAACCCTTGTATATGTTAAAAATTCAAGAGTAACTTTTAAAGCAAATCACAGGAATAAAGAAAACCATATGAACCCAACAAAAGAAGGAAAGAATAACAATAGAAAAAACAAGTGAAAATAAAAGCATGGTAGACAACACAAAATAGGATAAGAGAAAAAAATCCAAAAATAAATTACACGAAAAGTTCAAAAGGCTTAAAAACACCTATTGAGAGAGAAACATTCAGATTAGGTTTTTTAGACATGGTGGCACATGCCTATAATCCCAGCTACTTAGAAGGTGGAGGTGGGAGGATTGCTTGAGGCCAGGAGTTTGAGACCAGCCTGGGCAACATAGCAAGACCCTATCTCAGGAAAAATAAATAAATAAAAACAACAAACAAATAGATTAGGAGTTTTTGGAAAAAATCTTGCTATATTTTGTTTATAAGAGACATACCTAAAACAAACCAATACTGAAAGCTTAAAAATAAAAGCACGGAAAAAGATACACCAAAAAATAATAGATGAAGCTGATAAGCTGAAATAGCAGTATTTTTAAGTATCGAACATTTAATGAGGTAAAGAGAGACATTTGGGCCAGGCACGGTGGCTCACACCTGTAATGCTAGCATTTTGGGAGGCCAAAGCAGGAAGATCACTTGAGGTCATGAGTTTGAGACCAGCCTGAGCAAGAGCCAAACCCCCTCTTTACAAAAAATAGAAAAATTAGCCAGGTGTGGTGGTGCATGCCTGTAGTCCCAGCTACCTAGGGAGGCTGAGGCAGGAGAATCACTTGTGCCTGAGAATTTGAGGTTGCAGTGAGCTATGATGATGCCATTGCACTCTAGCCCAGGCGACAGAGCAAGACCCTGTCTCAAAAAAAAAAAAAAAAAACACAGACATTTGATATTGATAAAAGGGGCAATTTCCATGAACATCATAGACAAAATCGTCTGGAATATAAAGGAAACAAACAGGATTACAGGGATCAATTGACAAATTCACAATTATGGTTGAAAATTTTACCCTCTCTCTCCCTCTTTCTCAGAAATTAATAGGAAAATCAGATAAAATTACTAAAATAAAATATTAGAAATGTGCAGCATATTTATGGAGAATGAATCTTATACACAAAGACATGTATTATTTACAAGAACATATACAGATGTACAAAAATGACCATATATTAGACCAGAAAAAAACTCAATAAACTCCCAAAAATTGGCCTTATATAGACCACTTTCTGACAATAAAATTATGAATAAAAACAAAATAACCAAGAAAATTCAATTGTTTTAGAAATCATTCTACTTTAAAATATTTCCATGGGTTAATGAAGAATCTTCTAAGGAAAGTATTAAAATGTTGAAACTACATCATTAGAATATTACACATCATAACATGTAGAATGGAGTAAATCACTTTAGTGAAAATTTATACTTTTAAATACATTTATTATAAAACAAGAAACAGACAATCTAAGAAGTTAGAAAAAAACATAAAAATTGGAGGAAGAAAATAAAGGCAAGGAAGAAATTAAAGAAACAGAAAGATCAAAGAATTTTAAAATAGAGTAAAACTATAAAATCAAAACTTGTTTCTCTTAAAAGAGTAGTAAGCAGAAAAAGCTTTAAAAGCTTTATTATGGAAAAAAGAGAATAAGACACAAATTGCTAAGAATAGAAAAAGGGTCATAAAGTATAGGGAAAAAACAGATTTTTCTAATCTTAAAAAAACACAAAAATATGACAATTAATTTAAAACAAATGACATAAACACATTTTTAGAAAAATATGAATTACCAAAGTTGGCTAAAGAAGAAATAAAAAACTTGATTCACCCTATACTACCAAAAAAATTGAATTGTTTAAAATTTCCAACCCTTAAAAGCACTGGACCCAGAAAATTCCACAGAAGAGATTTACAAATTTTTCAAGTAACAAGTTATGTTTATCTTATAAGAACTCTTGCAGAGAATAAGAGAGGAAGATATCCAACTTTTTAACAAAACTAGTATCACACTGTTACTCACATTAGACAATAAAAGAAAACTATAGGCCAATCTCGCCTATAACCATGGATACAGAAATGCTACATAGACTATTGGTAAATTGAATGCACGTTGTATTTTTACATAAAGGGTGTTTTAGTATTTTTCAAGGTTAGAAAACATAATAATATTAATACCATTTGCTAAATACACATATGGAGAGAATCCATATGATTTTCCCAATGTATTCACATAGATGATTTGATAAAATTGAACTCATTCATGATTAAAAGAAAAAAAGTTTGTAGCAAAGTTTCTTTACCTTAATAAAGGTATAAACCACAAAAAAAAAAAACTTAATGGTGAAAATATTTCAAATAATAATAGATAACAAACATACAGCTTTTATCAAATTTTACATTTTAAATAATTTAGTCTTTATCAGAACTTCATGAGCTGAGTATTGTCTTCTCCATTTGCTAGATGGAGAAAGTGTGGAAGGGTGAGGTCCAGTAACTTGCCCAAAATCACACAAACAGTAACAGGTAGTTCCAGAACTTGAACCCCAGACACCCTGGCCTCAAAGTCTGTGCTTTTAACCAGGATGTCATAGTGACTTGCAGCACCTCGCAAACCTTAGTCTTCATTGCCCATGGACAACCCAGATACTTCCTGGATTTGGGCTCCCTCTGGGAAAATCACTCCAGTTTCCTCTCTGAGATTTCTTTAGATTCTAGTCATTCTCTCTGATCTAATTGCTAAATTATTTCCCCCTTTTCATAGTCCAATCTCAAAGAGCAGTCGGGTCTAGTTTATTTTCTTTTCCTTTTTATGATGGTGAGTGTGGGTAGCAAGATCTCATTTTTCCCTTCCCATTGAGTGTGATCTCCAGAATTCTAACACTTCTATTTAAAGAAATCTCTATTTTTCTTTTCTTCAAGTAGTCTTCAGTTTGTCTTCTGCTGTTTCCTGAGCCAAATTCATTGGCATTACTGTACCACAGGAAATGAGAAGTTCACTTTATTGTATGAAAAGGAATTTAATGGATGTCAAGGACATAGTAACTGCTTCTGAGAGTTTTACTATCAACATTGTGAACCTGACTCCAAGTCAGGAGGAACGTGCACTCTCTTGCTGCCAAGCAAGCCAGCTCTGCATGTTTGTGTCATACTCACTAATGTTCCACTAGATCACATAGGTCATAGGGCCAAGCCCAGAGTCACAACAGGTCATAAATATTGGGAGCCGTGATTCAACGGAAGCCATCGATGAGTCTACCACTCCACCATAATATTTGTATTCATTTTAGCAATATGCTTCTCCCCCATACTCATGGTTGTTTCTGCTATAGACAATTTTAGTCCCTCCGTTTTTTTCTTAATTATTCATGTTTCAATTTTTGAGCCTTTCCTCAATGTCTGATGCAATTTGTTAAATCTTGTGATCTTTAATTCAGGAGAAGAAAACTGAGTCACTTCATAATGTTCTATGGCAGAGTATCATAAAAGTCAAGAACAGCTTTATGGTGTTAACTCCCCACAAGGAAGAAAGGAAAGGAGGAAAAGCTGAAGACAGGGAAGATGAGAAGAGGCAAAGGGATACCTTGTATCTCACTTAAAACAGAAGTGTTACCAGAAAGCTCAGCACTTGTTCACGAGGCCACATCAGAAGAACGAGGACAAGTGGTTGAGGAGAAGGAAAGAGAAGTTTATTATTCTGCTGGCAAAGGAGGAAAAACGGCAGACTCTTGTCTCGAAAATCCAAATTTTCCTGTCTATAAGCAAAAATACAGAGCTTTTAAAGGGAGGGCCCTCAGTTCTAGGCTATTGTCCTTACTGATTCTAACCATCCCATCTCTGCCCATTTCTGCTGGGCAAAGTCTGTGACCTTCGCCCACCTGGGAGGCCAGCGCAGGGCCTTGGATGGCTGAGCTACCTCCTATAACACAAAGAACAAAAGACATTCCCCTGTCCCTTGACCACCTGCCTGAGGCAGCGATGCAGCCAGGCTGCAGTTCCCAAAAGAGTGGGGGAAGTTTTAAAGAGACAGAAAATAGTTTTGCCTTTTTTTCCAGGCCATTCCCTCTGTTACAGAAGCATCAGAACAGACCAGATAAAACCAGATCCTGAAACACATATATGTTTTTCTATAGAATTTAGTACTTTGTAGTGACTGAGCAATTGCAGAAATTTAGTGGTTGTGTTTTGGGGGGCGAGGTGGAATCTGCTTGTGTTGTGCCGAAGAAATGCCGTGAAGACAGGCAGTGAGAGTCCCTGGGTTTGGACTTGCTCCACTGTATAGCACTGTGAACACCAGCACTCTGACATTTCATCTTAAATGTTTACAAGAACAGCTGAGTCACTCTCTTCTTAATGTGGATATGGTTCAACAAATGGAATTCCCAAATCAGTTACTCCATCTACAGACTTTAAATGTGATACAGCTGCTACTTGGTTTATAGCTCATGAATGATAAACTCAAGAGGCAGCTACAACTAGGACTTGGAGCATATAAAGATGAAAGACAGAATCAATCCTCAGGCCAAGTGACCACGGCTTTTAAAATAGAAAACTGGTGCCATCTTGTGGTTATTGTAATAAGGTACCTTAACCAATCATAAAAATTCTAGAAAGCCAATGTACAAAATCTGCTTTCTTTCTCCTTTAAAATACTATTAAATACTAAGAGTCCCTAGACTCTTGGACTCACTGATCTTATAATCTTGAGATTTCCTTAAAATGCTACATCTACCTACGTGAAAATACAATAACTATTAAACTATTAATGCTAAGTGATTGCCAACCATGGAAAAAGCACCAAGCAATTTCTGTATTTCTAGCAACTGCACACAACCTTTCAAGAACCGACGTAAGTGCATGTTAAGAGGTAGGATTTTCCTAAAAATGGTAACAAGAACACAGGGGTCCCTCCATCCTAGGAATTGCAGAATAAACCAAAGAAATTTAAGAAAAAAAGAGAAAAGCATATAAAAACACTTGAGACTGGAGGTGGTACCATTCACATCTCATAAATTTTGGAGAAATTCTTCCAGATAGAGAAAACTAGATAAAAAAAATGATCCCATGGACTATTCATAATCAATTACTGGGAAAAAATTGTAAGTAATGGAATATTACTGGCAAGGTCTCTAAGCATGACTAGATATACGCATTTGCTTTATTCATAGATTCCCAGTATCGTTAAAAGAATTTATAAATTAGTACTCAAAAGTATGGTCTCTTAGCTTAAATTACCAATACGAGTATGGTAATTTGCATACATAAATACAAAACACATTGAGAGTAAAAAGAAAATATTGGTAATTAATATTATTCCTCTAAAAGGTGAAAGAAACTATTAATAACAAAATATATCCATGTGGGGGGGCAAGGGCAACATATGTAACCTAAACATCTGTACCCCCATAATATGCTGAAATAAAATATATATATATATATATATATATATATATATATATATATATCCATGTGACTCTTGTAGACATATGGGTGACGCACATGCGGGAGGTGTGGGTGGGGAACTGCAGCCTTGGGGCCACATGTGGCCTTCTGGATACTTCAGTGTGGCCTTTTGACCAAATCCAAATTTTATAGAACAAATCCTTTAATAAAGGAAATGGTTCTGTGAAGTTTGGATTCGGTCAAGGGGCCACACTTGGGGATTTGGAAGGTCACATGTGGCCCCAAGGCCGCAGGTTCTCCACCTTGATGAGTCTCCCAGATTATCAGAAACTTTTCTTTTTGTATGTTCACAAAAAATTGGGACATACTCTAGGAGTACCAGCGCTACTACATGGTATGAACCAAAGACCTGTTGCTTACGATAACCTACCCCTTGATCTGGTCACCTAGACTTACTCTTCTTGCCTCATATCAATTATCACCTCAGCTAAATTAGTCAAGACATCTTCATTCCTTGTACTAGAATCACCTTCAAATCTGAAGACAGCAAATGCAGCACGATCTCTATTGATAACTAAAAGCATTCCAAGTCCAGCTAGTTGCTTAGATAATTATCAGATATTATTTCTTTCCATATTTCTATCCACTCTTCTACTGCTCTCAATCCAGAAACCTCATCATTGTATTTCTGTTTGAGAAGTGTCTAAGTCCAGAACAGATATTTGGATACTCTCAAACCAAATCCCCACTTAATATTGTTTATTTATAGGTCTCATCTTAAAACTTAAAAGGAAAAACTAGACTGGTTATGCAATTACTTATTCTAGAGTCTCATGTGGAATCCACTCTTACCAGAAGCAAAATATTAATACATTCAAGAGATCAGAATTTTGGCCCTCTCTATGGCATGTCAAATTGCTGAGCGTTAAAGAGTAAATATACACACTGATAGGCCATATGTATTTGAAACAATTCATGACACTGTAATGCCACGGAAATGAAGAGCTTTCTTATCCTCCGCAGGTGCTCCTATGCAAGTGGTCAAACCCTCAGAAAGCCGTCAGGAAAAAACTCAAAAGCAAAATTGGAAAAGAAAAGTTTACTGAATAAAAGAAGACTTGAATCTTCACGCTAAAAGGGAGAAATTGATAAATATAACATATGCTAGTGAAAGTATTTGTTTTCAAACATAAATAAAGACTACTGTGGACAAGCCAGAAAAATGGCGGGGGAGAGTCACTGACAAGGGGAGCGCTGGGGGAATGGCCTCACAGCGACAATACTAAATGCCAGGAGATGGTGAAGCAATGTCTACAAAATTCTCTTGGAAAATAAAAGAAGACTAGACACATACCTTCAAATATACAAGATGTAAGGATGTGGAAGTCCTTATTTTAAAAAATAAAACGTGGCAATTAAATCAGTTCAGTAATAAATAAATCAAAATTAAGAACCCAAAAATTGGGACATCATGGTAAAGGAGCTTACAGTAAGTACTGAATCCATTAAAACTAGAGCTACAGATATAAACAGCTGCAAGAATTTTGGCCATAGAATAGCATGTAAACTTAATGAATTTTAACAAAACCAGAGGTTGAAGGGGAAAGAGAAAGAAAAGAAAAAGAAAAAAAACTTCCCTAATTTCAGATTAGAAAGGCCAAAGTTGAATCGTGAAATAGATGTCTAAGTGTATCACTTAAAATTCATTAATTTTTTTAAACAAATATTTATTGGGTACCTAATATGTCCAGGCTTTGTTCTAGATACTGAAGATATATAAACAACAATTGGAGATTTAAAATTAAACATATTTGTCATGTCAGTAAAAATAAATAGAATAAATTATTAAAATATAATGTTAGATTGGGTAAAAAGTGAATCATATTGTATCAGTCAAGATAAGCTAGGCAATGCTATGGGTAAAGAAAACATCAAAATTTTCAGCAACCCAACAAATGTTCAATTCTCGCATCATATAGTGTTCAGGCTGCCTTCTATGCAATGGCTAAGAATGCCAGGGTGTCTCGATTTTATAGCACCTACATCTAACATGAAGCAATAGATTAGGGCACAGAGAATTGCACACTGGCTCTGAAGTGCATCAGACTAAAAGTGACACACATAAGTTTTATCATAACTTATTAGTCAGAACTATTTACATGACTCTAGGGGCTGGGAAATAAGTTTTGTGTTCAAAAAGAGAAAGACAATGAGAAATATTGGTGAGCACTAGTAATATCTACCCCATCCCTGTATGCTGTACACAAAAAGCACATCTGGAACAAAAAGGTAAATAAAAATGAAAGAAAGTGCGATCAAAATATACAAGTCTGTAACTTGCTCAAGGAAAGAAATAGTTACCAAGCAGCTGTAGCTCTCTGTTTTGATGATTCAAGTTAAACTTCTGGAACCTTGACCTAGAATTTTTCTGCTATACAAATCAAGTCAAAATTTGGTAGACTGCCCATCTATTTGTCTTCTAAGAACACCATGATCAACTAGCCAAAGCCATAGGTCTCTCCAAGTCAGAATATTCTGATTATTACTTGGATTCTGTTGTCCATTATGGTAACCACACTCACCTGTTTTTGGCAATTAAGTGCCACCACTTGACACCTGTCACCCCAGGATTCAACTATCCCCATTGCATTTAGGATCCCAGTTCGGTGACAGAAGTTCCCACTTTAATTTCTGGTTTACAGCGAACAGTGACCACAGAGCTTTTCAAGGACACTGGGCCCCCTTCACAAATTTAATTCTCAAAGATTGGTGAAAGATGAGTCCTCTGAACCCTCTCAGGGGGAATGAGCAAGTCTTACAGGACAAATCCATGCTAACGCTCCAACCTCCCTAAGCCTCTGCGTACCTTCCTCTGCAGTATGTCAAGGCAGTTCTATAATAGCATTTCAATTTCATTGAGTATGGGACATTTTTTGGTCCATGTTTCAGCCAACCAACCAACCAAACTATTGAAGCCCTTTCTAACACTTTGAGCTGCAACATTAAATCCAGAATCTCTGTTTAGTGGATCCGTGTCAGTAAATTCAGCCTTATCCAAATTTATGCTCTTTCTATCATTATCCCACACACTTCAGATCTATTCTCACAAATATTCTCCACGTTTCTATCTGTATAAATTGGAAAAACCAGGTGGTTCTTTTGGTATATAACGTAATTTCTCATAGGTCACAGTTTGTACCTAACCCATGAGAACAGCTAGGACTTAAGTCTAGGCACAGGTCTAGAGAAGCAGGGGGACCTGGGGTAAGTTCTGAGGAGAATCTGTAGTATCTTGCAAGGCAACTACCTCAGGGGAAGCCATGACAGATGCTTTAGGAAAATCAGGGTTAACCTCCTCAGATGGGGTGGAAGGGCTGCTTCCATCGGCAAAGAAGACCCAGCAGAATTTAGGAGTTTGAAGACTTCAGCAAACCTTGTCAGGATGTTCCATATACCTTCATTCTAATTTTCAGGATCTTATTCTTCCCTAGTCAATGCCCTAACTTTAACAGAAGACACCTTGTAACTTTGGAAATTCCATTTGCATTGTAATTCGGCAACTCACAGAATGAGACTATGGATTTGGTTTTTAGAAATCTCAGTCCTATGGACACTGGAGACGAAGGTTTCCATAAGGGCAGACACTGAAACTTTGAATTCATTTATGCAGAGTCTGAACTGAGAATTTGAAGCTCTGAGGTCAGATGACCTTTCTTACCTCACTTTCTTCAGCGCAGTTAGGAACAATCAGTCAATATATTATACTAGTTAGTTTAACTAATATGTTCTAAGGTGTCAAATATGTGGTCATGCAAAACCTTGCCTTTTGTGAGTCTGTGATTAATAGTAGCCAATGGTGATAGTTTGTATAACTACTGCCACATCACATCTGGGTCTATTAGTGCCCTCTTTATTATAATAATAGAGCGATTAGGGCTTTTAAGTATAATCAGATTAGAGGACCAATTCCAGAAAACCCAGACTCAATTAATAAAACTCAACCTAAGACTTCATTCCTCTAGTCTAGAATAATTCTTGGTATCAAAATATATATGTCAGTCAGGGTCCTGCAGAGAACCTGAACCATCAGGATGGTGCTCTATCTTATCTGGATATCTGTCTATCCATCTATGTAACATATCTCAAGGAATCAGCTTACACAATTGTGGGGACTAACAAGACCAATATACTTATGCTGATCAGTAGGCTGGAATCCCTTGGGCAGGAACTGATGTCACAGTCTTGAGACAGAATATTTTCTTTTTCCAAGAAACCTTGTGTTTGCTCTTAAGGTCTTTCAACTGATTGTATGAGGCCCGCCCACATGATGAAGGGTAACTATTTTATTTAGAGTCAACTGATTATAGACGTTAATAACATTCGCGGGGGAGCTTCAAAGCAGCATCTAGATAAGTATTTGATTAAATGATTGGGTACTATAGCCCAGCCAAATTGATGCAACAAACAACACACAGGTTACTGTCTTCTTTACTTCATTCAGAGTATCACTCTTAAAGAAACATTTTTTAAGACCAAACTAATAAAATAAATCATCTCTAGTTCTGATTATCATGAGTGCTTTGCCAAATCAAATGAGATGTTGCAAAATAGTAGGTCTTTTCACTATATTTCATTCATTCATTACAGAATATAAATTTGTCCAAATAAAAATAGAAGCTCGTCAAAAAAAAATTCTTCTTACAAGTTGACATTTGAAAACACAGTTATAAATTTCAATATTAAATCTTGTACAGTGCCTAGCTCTCATTGTTTAATATGTTCACTTGCTTCCTCACTTTCGTAGTGACAATTTTAATGGCTTTTTATACAGACCTTTTGTTCACTACCTGCAATTTTCTGAAAGTTTTAAAAACTTAAGGTTGGTTCAAGTTCCATTCATTGAACACTATGATTAAAGATTCAGAACCGATTCTGAACAAATTGCAACAAAAATGAATACAGGACTCATTTACAAAGAAATTCAGTACCAACGTAGGGCACTGGATTGATTTTAAAAGCGGTTCTCCAAGACTTTAGCATTTGTAAAATGTAACTGATGTTGGACAACAAAGAATAAAGTGTACACTGTCATGCTTGAACATTTTTTAATTCACCAAATATTTATACTTCAATTACTTGAGGTATTTTATTTGCTCATCTTGCCCTTTTGTCTAGGTATTCCTCAGCTATAATCTTTGGCTATCCATTCATACTTACAAATAAAGGCTGCTTTGCTTACTATAGGTCACTTAATGCAATTGTTAACTCCATCTTTAGCAGTCAAAACTGGTTTCACCCATTTTTCTGGCAAACCAACCAATTTAAATTTGCTCTGGATGCCTTATTTTAAATGTAGTATCATCATCACTAGTTGAATTGAAATAAGCATGGATTGGTTTGCTACACCTCTGCTGTTGACTTTCAGATTCTGCCATGGTCTGGTCTCTTGATGTGAATGACACAAGTGCACTGAAGAGAATTCTCATTTTAACATGTGGGTAAACCTGAAAGTCACCAACTGATAAAAGCACCTTTCTTCCAGATCTTTTACAAATGCTATGTAACACTCCCTTTCAATGCCAGTAGGCAAAATGCTCGGTGAACGACATGAAGTGTGCTCACGTACGAGTGGTTAAGTGATTAGGCACAGCTATGTCTTCACTGGATTCTTTATTAGTAAAGCATACTAGCCACTTTAATAAATAAGCCCCAACACTTCAGTGGCTTAGCACAATAGAAATTTATCATGTGACAGTCAGTACAGATGTTTCCGGTCAGTAAGTAGCTATCTTGCTCATGATGATTCAGGAACCCAGGTTTCTAAGCCCCTCTGTTTCCTATGTCTAGACGATGAGATGGGACAGAAAATTTCTTAAAGGTTTTGGACAAAAGTGGCACAGAGCACTTCCACTTATAATCTGTAGCTGATTACTGGTTACATGGCCACATGAGGAAAGAAAAGGGACTAAAAAATATAATCCTTGATTGGGCAGCCATGTTTCAATTGTGATTCCATGTTATGACGGAAAGGGTTGCCCAATTTTTGGCTGACAACAAGTACTCCATGTGATTGATTCTTAACTGTTTACATTAAAATAAATTCCAGATGGATCAATATTTAAATTAAAAAGGAGATAATTATTGTCTTAAGTCTGTTAGTGCTGCATCACAAAATACTTGAGACTGGGTAATTTACAAAGAACAGGAATTTACTTCTCACAGTTCTGGAGGCTGGAAGTCCAAGATCAGGGCACTAGCAGGTTCAGTGTCTGGTGCGGGTCTGGTCTCTGCTTCCAGCGTGACACTTTGTTGCTGCATTCTCTAAAGGAAATGAAGGCTGTGTGAACACGGCAGCAGAGTGGAAGGGCGAAAGGGTCTAACTAGTTCCCTTCAGCCATTTTATAAGGTCACTAATCCCATTCATGAGGGCTCTACTCTTATGACTTAGTTGTACCTAAACGCTGTCACTTTGGAGTTTAAGTTCCAACATATGAATTTCGGAGGGACACATACATTCAAATCATAGCAATTATACTCACAAAAGGGAAAAGTCTGTTTATTATTAAAAAAACTTAGAACTGATGAAAGAAAAGCAATAATTAACTCAACAAATAAGGCAAGGCAACCAGCAAAATGGGGGAAAATGTAGTAACTTCAGTCACAGGAAAAGTGGTCATTTCTTTAATATATTAATGGTTCCTACAAATCAAGAAGAAAACATCAACAGTCCAATAGGAAAATCGGCAAAAGATACAAGATGATAATTCGCCCAAAAAGGAAAGTTAAAGATAAGAAGCAATGAAGTCAAAATTAAACCAAAGTAAGATACCAATGACACAAAACAAATATTTTGCTGACACTGTGGGCTAGGCTGTGGCCAATTCACACATTGCTCATGAGAGTGTAACTGATACCACTCCTATGGATATTAATTTCTTGCTAGCTCTAAAAATTTTAAAGGATCTATCCTTTGGCCTAGTACATCCACTCTAAAACAAATCTCTCAGACATGGTTCCAGTATATGGATTAAACAAAAGACATTCATTCACTGAGCACTGTTTATAAGAGCAAACGACTCTAAACAAACTATGGGTTCCTAAATAGGGCTCTGGCTAAATTTACGTTTCATCCATACACTGGAAAAGTAGAGGGCAGTTCAAAAGCATAAGATCAATCTGTACGCACTGACATGGTGAGATCCTCTGCCACAGGAGATGAAAAACGTAATCTGTGTAATAGCGCAGTAAGATTTATGAAAGATATATTTGCATGTATCTTTGATATGAGTATAAATGCATAGAAAAGGGTTTGTAAGGATAAAGATCCACTTTTTCACACTTGCTTTGAGAAGGGGAATGAGACAACAAGGTTAGAGATTTTTTTCCATTCTATTATATTTACTTCTTTTTACAAGGGGAACGTATGTCCATGTCATGTGTGTAGCCAGAGAATGAAAATAATAACCAAGTCAAGTGTATCAGGTTCACAAAAAGCCTTACCTGTAACTGCTACTGGGTGAGCCCAGGGAAGGTAAAGGCTGCCACGCAGGTCACATGTGATTAGCGCCATTTGTGTGCGTGCCTGGGACCCAGCCACATTCTCTCAGTAAATTTTGAATCCTGTAGGCCAAGCTCGCGTTTGACGGCCTCGAAGAATCGTTTCTTTTATTTTCTGAACTCCTGAGAGGTCAGACACGCCACAAATTTCGGGCTACGCAGGTGACGGGTCAAACCACGTGCTCCCCAACGGCGCCTCAGGCGTCGGCGCGAGCAGCCCCAGCTCAAACAGACTTCCTTGGAATTTCTCCAGGAAACCGTCGCGGGGTGGCGATGGGAGCTCCGTCCAGCAGCTACTATTCCCTCCACTGGCCCGAGTGAGAACGTCGCCTGTGCTTCCCGGAAATGAGCCTCAGTCGCTCTCGGGTGGCGCCGGCGCCAGCGCCGAAGAGCGGGCGGGAGGTGGCGGTGGGGCCGGACTCCGAGTCGGAGTCGGAGTTGGAGCCGCCGGAGGCTGCAAGGCCCGCGCCCCAGGAGGCCCCGGCGTCGGTTCAGGGGCAGGAATGGCCAACGAGCTCGGCTTTGGGGCAGGCCTCGGAGCAACCACCGTCTACAGAGCAGGAGGACCGGCCGTCGCTGAAGGACCGGCCGTCGCAGGAGTACCAGACGTCGCGGGAGTCGGGGACGAGAGACCTGTCCCCGTGGGAGCCGGAAATCCAGACGCCCCGGGCCGCGGGCCGGGGCCGCTGCCACACCGACTGCCTGGAGGCGCCGCTCTCCCGCGTCTTCGGGGGGCTGGGCTGGGCGGTGGGCGCGCACCCCTGGTTCTTCCTGCTGGCGCCCATGATGCTGACGGCCGCGCTCGGCTCCGGCCTGATCTACCTGCCCAAGGACAAAGAGGAAGACCTCGAGCAGCAGTACACCCCGATTGGGGGCCCCGCCAAGGCCGAGCGGCGCTTCGTGCAGGCTCACTACACCACCAACGACTCCTACCGCTTCTCCGCCGCCAGGAGGAGCACAGAGGTCAGTTTCGCCTCCATCCTGGTGGTCGCCAACGCCGCCTCGCTGCTGGAAGACGACACCTTTACGGAAGTCAGTAGACTGGACGACGCGGTGCAGTCTGTGTCTGTGGAAGAGGTTAACGGAACCCAGATCCCGTACACGCAGGTGTGCGCCAAGTACAAGAACCTCTGCGTGCCCCCCAACCCGCTCCTGTACACCTGGCAGCATAACAGAACGCTCGACCTGAGAAACGTCACCTTCCCCATCTTCGACTTCGAAGACCATCCCATCTACCTGAGTGGCTACTTTGGAGGAAACGCCCTGGGTAAGAGGATGGGAAGGAACCAGTTACTCCTGCAGACCAAAGCCCTGCGACTGCTGTACTACTTGAAGACCGAGCGACTGGAGGACAAGCTGCAGAGCAAGCAATGGCTGGCTCATTTCCTGAACCAATTCAACAACATTAAAAACGGCCTGAACTTGAAGAATATAAAGGTACCTGGCGGTTAGAGTTTACAGGGAGGCCCGGAGATGGGAGGGATGAGGAAGACTTGCCCCGAGAACACTGACAATGGCACTCCCTGACTATGTGATAGGGTCCTTGCCTCAAAGCTGGGTGTTCTCTACTGTATTTGGTCCTTAATCCAACTTTCTTAAATGAGCACCGAAGGATGCCACAAATCATGAATCCCTGGTAATATTCTAGTCCATAACACAAATCCTATATCCACCAGGTAGATCTGTTTGGTATGGACATTGAGCTTCACATTTAATTTGGGGGTTTGGTTTCCTAATCAAATTCAGTACTTTGAAATTCTTACTTTTAGTTAATCTTCACTGCTTTCGGAGAGCCCCCTAAAACTTGTTTGGAGTTCATTGGGATGAAAAAACAAACTTTTAAGTAAAAGTTCCATAGTTAGGAAGGTAACTAGCTCAGCATTTTTCAAGTGAGTTGTAGATAGAGCACGTAGCTTAGTGTGAGGAACATACTAGCTGTTCGGTAACTGTTGGGTCAACAACTCAACTAATACTTATAAATATGCCTGGTAGACATGAGATGCCTTCTGGAAAGAGCCTTTGAAGACCAGGCCTTCTTGAAATGATATTTATGCAACTAAAATAGTAAAAGATACAAACCTAATAAAAATTTAGAGAGAGCTACACTTTCTACAGTTACTAATCAGGACAAGATTTCATAGTTTTATATAAAATTCAGATTCTATATATTCATTAGTTTTTAAACTTTGCATTTTGAAAGAAACTTTGGAAAGTACACCGTGGATTTGTGGGAAGAAGCATATCTACATTATCTTCTGTATTCTAAAATCATAATCCGTGTATTTTGAGCTCTTACTGAATTTTAACATGTTTCAATCAATAAGCTATAGTGTTTCAATAGCGTTTTGTAATTCCCACATGAATACTGGAATTATAAGTTATTCACCTGAGTATATTTTTGTGGCAGGTGGTCCACTTTACATCACTTTCTAGACAACTGGAATTTGAGGCAACTTCTAAGACAGTGATCCCTTTGTTTCACTGGGCATACGTTCTAATCGTACTATTTGCAATCGCATCATGCTTCAGGTAAAATGATTTAATTAGTTTTTTAATGTCATATTTTGTAAGAAATATTGTGGTAAAATATATATAATATATAACATAAAATATGTCATTATTGCCATTCTTAAGTATACAATTCGGTGGCATTAATTACATCCACGCTGCTGTATAGCCAACAACAGTTTCTAAATATTTTCCATCACCCCAAACAGAAACTCTGTAACCATGTCACAATAACTCCTCAGGGCTCTCTCCCATCCAGTCCCAGTTAACCTTTAATCTACTTCTCTATGAACTTGCCTATTCTAAAGGTTTCATATAAGTAGAGTCATATATTTGTCTTTTTGTGACTGGCTTATTTCACTTAGTGTAATGTTTTCAAGGCCTTGTAGCATGTATCAGAACTTCATTCCTTTTTATGGCTGAATAATACTGAGTCCTCCAACTTTGTTTTTCTTTTTCAAAATTATTTTGGTCATCCAGGACTCCTTGCAATTCCATGTGAATTTAAGGGTTGGCTTCTCTATTTCCGGGGGGGAAAAAGGTGGTTGGAATTTTGACAGGGATTGTGTCAAATCTGTAGAGTGTTTTGAGTAGGACTGGGCATTTTAGCAATATTGAGTCTTTCTACCAATGAACTAAGCATCTTTCCATTTATTTAGGTCTTCTTTAGTTTCTTTCACCAATGTTTGGTAGTTTTCAATGTGCGAGTCTTTCACCATCTTGGTTAAATTTATTACTAGGTATTTTATTCTTTTAGAGCTATTTATTTTTTTTTTATTTCAGCATATTATGGGGATACAGATGTTTAGGTTACGTATGTTACCCTTACCCCCCCCATTTTAGAGCTATTTAAATGGAAATGCTTTCTTAATTTCCTTTTGGGTTGTTCCTTGCACACCTATAGAAACACAACTGATTTTTGTGTGTTAGTCTTGTATCCTGTAGCTTTGCTGAATTTTTTTATTAACTCTGATAGTTTTCTTGTGGATTTTTGGAATTTTCATGTATAGGATCATGTAATCTGTGAAAAGGGATAGTTATATATTTCTTCCTTTCAAATTTAAATGCCTTTTTTTTTCTATTTATCTAATTGCTCTGGCTGGAACTTTCAGTATAATGCTGAATATCACTGGTTAAAGTAGGCATCTTTGTCTTGTTTCTGATCTTAAGGGGAAAGCTTTCTGTCTTTCACTCAAGTATGATGATGGTTTCATGATTTTCATAAATGCCCTTATCATTTTGAAGAATTTCCCTTATATTTCCAGTTTTTGCATGTTTTTTATCATGAAAGAGTATTGGATTTTGTCCAGTGTCTTTTCAGCATCTGTTGAGATGATCATGTGGTTATTTGTTGTCCTTTGTTCTGTTAATGTGGTATTGATTGATTTTCCCCTGTTGAAACACAGGATTTTCCCTGTTGTGTTTCAGGGATAAATCTCACTTGGCTATAGTATACAATCCTTTTAATATGCTATTGGATTGGGTTTGCTGGTATATGTTGAGAACTTTTGCATCTATATACATAAGAGATATTGTTTGATGGTTTTCTTGTGATGTCTTTGATATTGGTATCAGTGTAATGATGGTCTCATAAAATGAGTTAGGAAATGTTCCCTCCTCTTCAATTTTTTGAAAGAGTTTGAGAAGGATTAGTGTTAATTCCTTTTTAGATTCTTGGTAGAATTCATTAATGAAATCATCTGGTCCTGAACATTTCTTTATTGGGAGTTTTAATACTGATTTTATTGAGAGTTTTAATTTTTCTTGTTATAGATCTGTTGAGATTTTCTATCTCATCTTAAGTCAGTTTAGGTCATTGGTGTGTTTGTAGGAATTTGTGCATTTCATCTAGGTTATCCAATTTGTTGGCATATAATTGTTCATAGTATTTTCTTATAATCTTTTCTATTTCTATAAGGTCAGTAGTAATATCTCCACTTTCATATCTGATTAGTTATTTGTGTCTTCTATTTTTTTCTCCTTTGTTATCACAGATAAAATTTAGTCAGTTTTGTTGATTGTTTTAAAGAACCAACTTTTGGTATTGTCTATGTTATTTTTCTATTTTCTGTTTTCTTTCTCTCTGTTCTAATCTTTATTATTTCCTTCCTTCTTGCAAGGGTCTGAATGTTGGTGTCCTACCAAGATTCATATATTGAAATGTAATCCCCGATGTGATAGTATTAAGAGGTGGGATCTTTGGGAGGTGATTAGAATGGGATTAGTGCTCTTATAAGAGAGTTCCAAGGGAGCTTGTTAGACCCTTCCACCATGTAAGGATACAGCAAGAAGGCGCCATCTATAAATTAAAGAGCAAGCCCTTACTAGACACTGAATCTATTGGCCTTGATCTTGGACTTCTCAGCCCCTAGAACTGTAAAAAAAATAAATAAATTTCTGTTGTTCATAAGTTACCCAGTCTAAGGTATTTTGTTATAGCACCATAACGGACTAAGACACTTCTGTTAGCTTTTAGTTTGGTTTCCCTTCCTTCTTCTAGTTCCACAAGGTATTACTGATTTGAAATCTTTTTTCTTTTTTAATGTAGGTATTTACAGTTATAAATTTCCCTCTGAATACTGTTGTCACTGTATCCCATATGTTATGGTATGTTGTGTGTTCCTTTTCATTCATCACTAAGTATTTTCTAATGTCCATTGTGATTTCTTCTTTGACCATTGGTTGCTTAATAGTGTATTGTTTAATTTTTGTATATTTCTTAATTTCCCAGTTTTCCTTCTGTTGACTTTTAGCTTTATTCTATTATTGATTAGAGAAAGTACATAGCATAATTTCAATCTTATAAAATTTATTCAGACTCATTCAGAATATGGCCTATACTGGAGAATGTTCCATGTGCACTTGAGAAGAATGTATATTCTGCTGTTATTGGGTTGAATCCTATATATTTCTGTAGTCTGATTGGTTTATAGTATTGTTCATTTTCTCCATGTCCTCATTGATATTCTGCCCAGATGTTTTATGTATTATTGGAAGTAGTGTATTGAATTCTCCAACTACTGTTGTAGAACTGTCTCCCTCTTCAGTTCTGTCAATATTTACTTCAGATATTTTGGGTCTCTGTTGTGTGTACACATTTGTTTATAGTTGTTACAGATTTTTGGTGAATTGGCTCTTTTATCAATATGCAATATCCTTTTTTGTCTCTTTTAACAGTTTTTGAAATAAAGTCTATTTTGTCTGATATCAGTAGAGCCACTCCTGCTGTCTTTTGGTTACTATTTGTGTGAAATATATTTCCCATACTTTCACTTTCAACTGACTTCTGTCTTTGTATCTAAAGTGAACCTCTTGTAGACAGCACATAGTTGGATCATGCTGTTTTATCCATTCTGCCAACCTCAGTCTTTTGTTTGGAAAGTTTAATCCATTTACATTGAAAGTAATTGCTGATAAGGAAAGTACTCTTGCCATTTTTCTATTTATGTTCTTTCTGTCTTATATCTTTATATCCTTCATTTCCTCCATTATGCTTTTTTTCACACATTTTTTATTAGTTTTTTTTTTCCTGGTAGACAATACACTTGGGAATTGTACTGCAATAGGCATAAGAAGTAACACTTCAACCACAGTGATATTCCACTATGCTTTCTTTTATGTTTAGTTTATATTTTTCTAGTGAGCTGTTTTGATTCTCTTTTCATTTATTTTTGTGACATTTTTAAGAGATTTTCTTTGTGATTACCATGGGGATTTCATATAACATCCTAAATTTAAAATTCTATATTGAATTGATACCAATGCCAAAAACATACCAAAACTCTGTCCTCCCCCTTTATTTTGTCACTAATTACATCTATACATTGTATACCCTACAACACAGATTTATAATTATATTTTATGCATTTGTCTTTTAGGTTCTATAAAAAATAAAATGTAGAGTTATAACCAAAAATACAATACTTGCTTTTATATTTATCCATGTATTTCCTTTTACTAGGTATTTTTATTTCTCATACAATTTACAGTTACTGTTTACTGTGACTTTCTAAATTCCCCAGTATACATGGTTGCTTCTCAATGTCTTAAATTCCTAGAGAAGTGCTCCCTGTCTTTTGCCTTAGATAGTCTTTTGTACATTTGGGCTATAATCTTTTGCCCCAGATATCTGAGGATTGTTAATTCAGGTTGGTTATGATGTTTGCCAGCTTTTTCAGCCCAAGTTTTGAGTTAGGCAAAACAGAGAGGAGTACCTTGCATCTGTCCTTCAAGTAGCCCCAGACAGGTTAGAAAAGACATATACAATATTCTCTAAATAAGGTCTGCTCTGCTCCCTCCAGATCCAGCGAAACAGTCCCACACTGGGAATGTGTGCTGTCATCACTGTAATATTGCTGCTGCTTTAAGGCTACTGCCACTTTAAGACTGTGGCCACTTTAACACCTCTGCCACTTTAAAATTCTTACTGCTTTAAGACTGCCACCACACCAGGGAAGGAGTGAGGAAGGGCATGTAAAATTACTACGAAACCTGTCTTGGAGTGCCTTTTTTTGGATTCATTACTCGCTTGATTGCTGTAACTTTTCATTGTTTTCCAGAGTTCATAAAATTGGTTCTGATATTTTCTGCTTGTTTTTTGATGTTTCTGTGAGAGGACAAGAGCTTGCAACTCTGCCATTTTGGTGACATCTAGTGCTAAACTGTTATTTTATAAACCTGGTGACTTTTAAAAACTTTTATACATCAGTAATAGTGTATAATCAAATGGAATACTAAAAATAAACTGTGGCCAGTTTGTTTGATTTGGCATATCTTTTCTAACCTTACATATTGCATCAATTATGATTAATTGTTCTATTTTGAAGGCATTTAAGTTGCTAGAACTAAAAAGCAGTCCTATTTCTACTACAAATTTGAAACAGAACCTTCAGTATATAAAAAATTAAGCTCTAATTTAATTGGATGTCTCCATTGTTCTGATGTGAGGCTTACCTTGCTAAGCATTTAGAAATCGTTATCTTAGGTGTTAGGGATAGTTTGAGTTCTTGAGATCAGAAAACTAAAATACGAAAGATATCAACAAACAATAGAACTTAGATGTAGAAGGAATCCCACAGATTATTCTTCTACATTAGAGTTACCGAGAGAGCCCTAAACCGTATATTCTCAAGCCCTGCCCTACTGAATCAAAATACCTTGGGGTTAAATCTAGGAATCTATGTTTCAAAAATTTCTCTAGCTAATTCTCATGTGTAGGTAGGTTTAGTAACAAATTATATAATTCAACCTTTCTAGATTTAAGGAAGAAAAAGATGAGGTAAAAGGACTTGAGCACAATGGGAATCTCTTTGGAGTCAATAAACTACCTCATACTTTTGTTAGTCTGGATAGGAAGAACACATCCCTTAGAAAATAAAGAAACAGAAAAAGAATCAGAAAAAATAAAACACAATGCAGTCTTATTAAAGTTAGTAGGATAAAAAAAAAGCATTTTTAAAATTAGTATGGAATCTACAAGGTACCAACAATTGGTCTGACAAAACTTTTCTACAAGATAGTTGATTTTGAAGATATAAATTTATAGTCAGTTCTTGCTTATCTTTACAAATTATTGCATACAATAATGCAGAAAAATCTTATATTAAAGGGAATTAGAAAAGTATTTATATTTGTCTTTGTAGACTTTTTTATGCTTATGTAACCAACATATTGAACAAACAGGACGCATAAGGTTTAAACCTAAAGCAACTTTATTTTTGTCTGTCTCCCTTTGTTCCCTTTAAGTTTTGTAGGTAGAGCAAGTTCTACCTCTGCCCCATGAAAACTCAGGCAGGCCCTGTGACTTTTGTGGTTATTCTTAGGTATGACTAAGTCCTCCAGTCAGGATTAAAATGTCCCAGGAAACCTAAAGTTCTAAGACTCCCCCTAGTGGTTCTGATGAACTGTTTAAACCAATGTCCTTTCTGAGGACTAGGATATCTCCAAGTGTGTTCATCAAATTCCTATAGTGTTCTAACTTTCAAGTCTTCCTTCCATTGTCCATTGAGCATTAAAAGAAAGGTCATTTAAAGAAAGTCAACACAGTAGCTAGTCAAAGTAAAGTTACTACAATCAATACTATACCTCACTCTCCTATCCCCTGAAAAATTCACACCTAAAAAAACCAAAAACTGCAAAGAAAGAATTGGAATGAACATGTCACATATAACTTTTATCTTCACTAATCTTTCTGGATTCAAATTTGTTACTTTCTTATCTTCAACTCCTATGAGCCACTATTGTTGTTTTAAGAAAGTGTTATAATAAAATTATAACAAAGCCATTTACTTTTTCCCTGGAATTAATGTGTTTGTGTGTTGATTTGGGGCCCTGGATTTAATAAATAGGACTAGCAGGTTGGAAAAAAGTGAAATTCAGCCACAATTTTATTAATAATAAGAAATTTTATCTATTTACATATGATCTTGCCTGCGGGTCTTTGTTTCTGCTGTTTTGAAATCAGTGGCTCCAGTTCTTCAGTTGTCTTTCCTAGACTTCAATTCCAAACTTAGTTTCTCTTCTCTACTAAGGTGTCCAGTCATTTGTTCGAAGCAATTTCTAATAAGTAAAATCTAAAACTGAGGTTGTTGCCAATATTTTAAAATGTAATGTCATGGTTGTTGGAAAGGCAAACACTGAATCATGCTTTAAAAATGTTTTGTACATTTCCATTTCTGTTGGTCTGACAAGGAAACAGTTATAGGTTGGGTCATTCAAACTGTATCGCATTTCCTTTTTTTCTTTTCCGAATTAGCAGCAATTTTCCCACAGAGCCCACTTCACTGGTAAAAAAGAATCCTGAAAATTATTTAAAAGAGGATTTTCATACTCTTTATTAACCACAACATGCATTGAACTAGCTTTGAGATACAGGAACTATTTAGTACTGTGTGTATGGCTAGCTGGAGTTCAGGGGGAATAAAAAGATAACTGGATATGTTCTCTTTCTCCAGTATAGTTTGCCCTCCATTGCCTGTTATATTCCATTCACATCCTTCTGAAGATCAGAGTGGGACTAACCATCTGCAGTGTTTTAGTAATTCTTTGTGGTTCTGAAATGCAAGTCGGCAAATTAGTGCTTGGCTAGTTGCATAAGAATTACCTAGGAGAGTTTGGTAGATTCTCAACTTTTCTGTTCTCTTTTTTTTTTTTTTTTTCAGTTGGTCTGGGATAGTACCTGGGAATTAAAGGTCTCCAGCAGACAAGTGTGGAAATTATTGTCCCAGAGGTTTTTGAATAGGTGTCCAAGGCAAGAATGCTATCCATGGATGGAATTTCAGTAGAGATGTTACCGCCAAACATTCCATGACTTTTCCCTCCAAATTTACAGGTTGGACTGTGTACGAAACAAAATGTGGGTTGCCGCCTTTGGAGTGATTTGTACTTTCTTGGCAGTGGTGAGTGGCTTTGGCCTGCTGTTGCACATGGGGGTGCCATTTGTGATCATAGTTGCAAATTCACCATTTCTTATTCTAGGTGAGTAAAACAAAATGTAAGGCTACACATTGTGCATGTGGAGGTGTGGGGTGGATAAGGGAAATAATTTTATTTGGGTGGCTCTACAGACCCAAAATGAGGTGTCTGGAAACTGGAAAATCAAATTTAACTGTGTATCTTTAGAGGTAGAAAGATCTAGTAGCCCAAATGGAAAAACAGTGGATGTGAATAGCAGTTCATGTAAAAAACAAAATACAAGTCACTGAAAATATGGTCATGCATCACTTAATGTCAAGGGTTCTGAGAAATGCATAATTACGCAACTTCGTCTTTGTGCAAACATCATAGAGTGTCCTTACACAAACCCAGATGGTATAATGTAACCTACTACACACACAGGCTATATGGTACAGCCTATTGATCCCAGGCTACAAACCTGCACACCATGTTACCATACTGAATACTGTAGGCAACTGTAACACAATGGTAAGTATTTTTGTATCCACACCCAGAAAAGGTACAGTAAAATAACAGTACAAAGAATAAGAAACATAGCACACCTGCATATTGTACAGCATGAATGAAGCTTGCAGGACTGGAAGTTGCTCTGGGTGAGTCAGTAAGTGGTGAGTGAATGTGAAGGCCTAGGACAGTACTGCACACTGCTGTAGACTTTATAAACACTGTATACTTGCGTGACACTAAAATTACTTTTTAAAAATATATTTTTCTTTCTTCAACAATAAATTAACCTTAGCTTACTATAACTTTTTTACTTTTTAAATTTTTAATTTTTTTTAAACTTTTTGACTCTTTTATAATAACACTTAGCTTAAAACACACACACACACTGGATAGCTGCACAAAAATATTTTCTTTATATCCTTATTCTATAAACTTTTCTCTATTTTTAATGGTTTTTTTTCAAACTTTTAAAACTTTTTTGTTTTTGTGAAAAACTAAGACACAAACACACACATTAGCCTAGGCCTACCCAGGGTCAGAATCATAAGTATCATCCACATCTTGTCCGACTGGTATGTCTTCAGGGACAATGACACATGGAGCTGTCATCTCCTGTGACAATGATGCCTCTTCTGGAAAGCCTCCTGAAGGAACTGCCTGAGGCTGTTTTATGGTTAACCTTTTTTTCCATAAGCAGAAGAAATATACCCTCAACAATCAAAAGTATAGTAAATACATAAACCAGTAACAGTTGTTTATTATCAAGTATTATATACTGTACATAATTGTATGTGCTGTACTTTCATATGACTGGCAGAGCAACATGTTTGTGTACACCAGCATCACCACAAACACATGAGTAATCAGATGTGCTATGATGTTATGAAGGCTATGACATCAATAGCCAATACGAATTTTTCAGCTCCATTATATGGGAGCACCAACATATATGTGGTCTGTTATTGACCGAAACATCGTTATGCGGTACATGACAGTATAAGAAAAAAATTGACCTTTCAGTTAATCAGTTAATTAAATCAAAAGTGAGACATCTTTTTTTATTAATCAATACTAGCAAGATTGAAGATTTTTGGAAGGTTGTGTGCAAATGAATGCTCATGGTTTGCTGGGAGAACATGTGAATTGGTACACACATTTTTCATCCAAGTTTGGAACAAATCAAGACTTAAAAAGGGAATACCTTTGACCCACCAATTCCATTTTCAGGAATTTGTCCTAATAATTGGACAGTGCTCACAAGTAGCATAAGTATGTTCATTTCAGTATGCTTTAAAATAGGAAAATATTAAAAACAACCTAATCCCATATCAATATGGGACTGGTCAAATCAAACACAGCACATTAAAATATAAGAATTATATTCAATCTTTTAAAAGAGGGAGATATTTAATATTAAATGAAAATTTCTAGTTATAAAACAAGATCTTTGAAATAGGCAGTTATATGTGTATATTTATATAGAACAAATTCTGGACAGATATATATTAAAATGTTAGCAGGGGATTATCCCCAAAGGATAGAATTAGAGTTGTTTTCAATTTTTCTTTGTATTTTTGGTAATTTCAGAATATATTTTATAGTAAGCCTCAGGAAATAAAGGTGTTCATATTTTGGAAAGTAAACACCTTGGAAGAAATAGTATTTGGTTTTCTGGAAGCAACAGTAGGTGAGCTGCATATTGGATATCAGCTTATTTATTCTAGCTTTTTGGGGCACACTTTCCTCATACACATTCACACTTAATCATTCAGTGACCAATAGCCATAAATAACTAAGGTATATATAATTGGTTTAATATTAGCCATTTTTGTATAGCTCGTGTATACACGTGCACATATGTACACACGTGTATGTATGTGCATATGTGATTTCAGCAACTTTAAGCAAGGAATGTGTGAGGATAATTTCTGAACAAAGTTCTATAAATATTAATATTAATTTTTAAATACCTAAAAAAATATCAGTGAGTTTATTCTTGGTCTCTTAGCGCTTCTGATTCTTCCCCTTTGTCATGCTGAACACAACTGGAATCCTCAGAGCTGGCAGCAGAAGGCTGCCACAACACAGAGTCTGTGTAGTCTGTGGCAGGCTACATAACCTTGTACCAATTTGGATCCTTCTACCCTGATCATATCCATAGAACATCTGAACTAGAGGCAAGGTTGCAACTCCCAGTATTCTCCTAACTTGAGCATGTAATCTATAGGGAAAAAACTGAAATTAAGATCAACATTTCAGTTCCAAGTAGCGATTTCATATCAATACACATGGAAACAAAGGCATATATGAATGGAAGTAGTGTCAACTCTAGAAGAAAGTGTGAGGGAGGTGAAATTTATCTGCAACATGCTCATGCTGCTCTTTAGTCCCCTTTCTTTGTAATACTCCTTTCCCAGTCTTCAGTGATGATGACTTGAAAGTCCTCAAATGTTTTCTTGTTCTCTCTATTCTACACTAATCTGAAATGTCATTGAGCAAAGGAATTAATTACCTAGCAGGCATTGATATGTAAAGAATTCTTAAGACTTACTTTGGTACATACTTCTGATCTTAGGAGTGGTTGAATTGTAATGAGATAATGCCTTAACCTGGACCAGTGAAGTCTGAGTAATAGCATTCTAGGTATCAAAAACAGACTAGTAGAAAAACTACATTTGGCATGTGCCTGTGTGTCTGTCTATAAACTATGTGTAGCACATAGATAGCCAGATGCTAACTGTAGAACACATAAATCTGGCTTCTATTTTTAAGTGACAGAATGTTGGCTGGATGTGTCTATACATTAGCATGAAATGTCTTATGAGAGAAAATGATCTCTCACCAATCTAGTGGAACAAACGATACATTGTTAATGCTGTTTCAACTAATACCCAATCAGCCAGGTTTCCTGATTTCATCATTAAAGCACCCTAAGTGAAGACTAGGAGTACACTGTGCTATGTGCAAATTAACAGGCGTATATACAAAGCAAAGACTTATTACAGAGAAAGGAGTGATGAATTCTGTTGTGAATTCAGAGGCAACCAGAGAAAGCATCACAGAGAAGGTAGTATCTAAGCAGAGATTGGGCAAGATAAATAAGACCTTAAGAGATAGAAAAAGAAAATGGTTTGAATCAATCTGTTTAATTGTTAATGGATATTAATATGTATGAAGAGTCTGTTTCTTTTTCACAGGTGTCGGAGTCGATGACATGTTTATCATGATTTCTGCCTGGCAGAAGACCAGCCTCACGGAAGGCATACAAGAGCGGATGTCCCACGTCTACTCAAAGGTGGCAGTGTCCATTACAATCACCACTGTCACCAACATCCTGGCCTTCTATACAGGGGTTATGAGCTCTTTCAGGTCCGTACGATACTTTTGCATCTATACAGGAACAACACTGTTCTTTTGTTATATTTATAACATCACTTGTTTTGGAGCATTTATGGCCCTGGATGGTAAAAGAGAAGTAGTCTGCCTACGCTGGTTGAAAAAGCCAGAGACTCCTGACCAAAAATGTCCCTCATTTAAAAAGTTCTGTTTCCCATTTGGTTCTGTTGTAGATGAACAGGGAACTGGTGTCCATCCAATGAATGTGTTCTTTAGAGACTATTTTGGTCCTTTTCTCACAAATACTCAGTCCAAGGTTTTTGTAGTGGTGCTATACATTTTGTATCTTGTCAGTAGTATATATGGGTGTTTCCAAGTGCAGGAAGGTTTAGACCTTCGAAATCTGGCAAGTGACGATTCCTACATCACACCATATTTTAATGTAGAGGAAGAGTATTTTTCAGACTATGGTCCCAGGGTTATGGTTGTCATCACTAAAAGTATTGACTACTGGGATAAAGAAGTTAGGCAAAAATTGGAAAAATGTATGATAGATTTTGAAAAAAATTACTATGTAGACGCAAATCTTACAGAATTCTGGTTACGAGCATATATGCAATATATGAAAGGTAGCGGACAAGATCCTAACAATAAGAATGCTTTTATAAATGGTATTTCTGGTTTTGTAAACTATTTTCCAGCTTTTATGTATGATATTAATATTTCATCATCAAATGAAATCATTTCTTCCCGGGGCTTCATTCAGACTATGCATGTTTCTTCCTCAAACAGTAAGAAGACAATGTTATTCCAATTACGAAGCATAGCTGAAAAGTGTGAAATTCCCCTACTAGTGTATAACCAGGCATTCATATATTTTGATCAGTATGCCGCAATATTAGAAAATACTGTTCGAAATGTCGTGGTTGCATCAGCAGCTATGTTCATTGTTTCCTTATTGTTAATTCCTCATCCAATGTGTTCCTTGTGGGTAACTTTTGCTATTACTTCTGTGATTGTGGGAGTAACAGGTTTTATGGCAATGTGGAATGTCAATCTTGATTCCATATCCATGATTAATCTCGTCATTTGTATAGGGTTTTCTTTCGATTTTTCTGCACACATTTCCTATGCATTTGTTTCCAGTTCTCAGCCCTCAGTAAACAAAAAATCAATTGAGGCATTATATGAGGTAGGCTACCCAGTGTTACAAAGTGCAATTTCAACAATAATAGGGGTGTGTGTTTTATCTGCAGCTAAAGCATACATCTTCAGGACATTTTTTAAGATTATGTTTCTTGTTATGCTATTTGGGGCTGTTCATGGCCTAATTTTTATTCCAGTATTCTTAACCTTTTTTTGAAGGTTTGTTTGAATATCCACTAACAAATCAAAGATCAATTATAGAATTCCTGATTGCCCCAATCTTATCTGATAAAAAAATGCACTATTAAGAATAGTCAATAAACTTAAAACAAAGACATGTTTCTTTGACTTGGAAATTTCATTTTAAAATGTTATTTAAAATATCCTGAGAAAAATTAATTAGTCTTATATTAAAATATCTTTACTAAATTAGGAAGTGTTGTCATCTTTATTTTAGTCTCTACAATCAAGTATAAAGTAAACCTTTCCAGTTATTTTTTTCCTTTTATTTCATTAGAAGTCTATGCCTGGGAGTCAATTATTTTATATATTATTCATACTATAAATGGAATATTATTTTCATTGTACTTCCTACATGCATTATTACGTGAAAATGCAACCTATTATTTATTCTCCCAGAGGCTTTCTATGCATTTTCTTGATAATATATTTTGATGAACAGATAGTTTTAAAGTTTATAAATCCAATTTATCATTTTTTATGGTTTGTACTATGTTCTATGAAATATTTTTACTACTCCAAGGTTACAAAGAAACCATCTATGTTTTCTTCTCGAAAGTAATAGTTTTAATTTTACCTTTAGGTCTATGATCCGTAGACCCGTATTTGTTGGGAGGTACGAATCAAGGTTATTTCCTTCCCATAATAGCCACCCAGTTGTCCCAGCACCATTTGTGAAAAGACTATACTTCAGCATAGGACTAACTTGTCGCCTACGTCAAAAAATCAATTGGCAATTTATGTTTGGCTCTATTTCTGTGCCATTTATCTGTCTCTGTCTCCATTAAGGCCAATATCATACTGCCTTGATTACTGAGGCTTTATATTAATTCTTGAAATTAGGTTGTGTAAGTTGTCCAATATTCTTCTTCTTTTCCAAATTGTTCTGGCTATTCTAGGTTCTTTGCATTTACATGTTCATTTTAGAATCACTTGTCAATTTCTCAAAAATGCCTTCAGTGGTCTTCACTGGGTTGTGATGACTCTATAGATCAATTTGGGGAACATACACATCTTAGCAATATTAGGTCTTCCAGTCTATGACCATGATTTATTTCTCCATTTATGGAGGTCTCCTTTGATTTCTCTCAGGAATATCTTATGGTTTTCAGTAGACTTATTTACTCCTAAGTATTTTAATTTTTATGACATTGTAAATAACATTGATTTTAAATTTCTTTTCAATTTTTTTACTAGTACATAAAAATACAATTAATTTTGGTACACATTACACTGTGTAACCCTGTCATGTTTATTTATTGTTCCTGTAGATTTCTGTATAGTTTCTTTAGTGTTTTTTATCTACACAATTATGTAATGGATTATAAGGACCATTTTATTTTTCTTTATAATCTTTATGTCTTAATTTTCTCATACCTGCCTTAATACACTGGCTAAAACATTCAATAAAATACTGTTTTTAAAAAAGCTGAGAGCATACATCATTGACTATTCCCAACTTTATAGGGAACATACCCACTATTTCCTCATTAAATATGATAATGATCAAGAAGTTTTTCATAGAGGTCTTCTATCAGATTAAGGAAGCTCCTTTCTACTCCCAGTTTGCTCACATTTTATACCATGAATAGGTATTGAATTGTGTCAAATACTTTTTGTCCATCTATCAAAAACTACCACATCATTTTTTCTTTTAATCTGTTAATGTGATGATTTATGTTGAATGATTTCTTTTACTATTATACCAACGTTGCATTCCTAGGATGACCCATATTTGGTCATGGTATATTATTCTTTTCATATATTGCTGTCTTTGATTTATTAATATTTTGTTAATGATACCTGCTCCTATGATCATGGGGATTATTGGTCTGTAATTCCCTTTTCTTGTAATGCCTTTCTCAAGTTTTGATATCAAGGTTATTCTACCCTCAGGAAATAAGATGGTAAGTGTTCTTCCTCTATTTTCTGAAACAAAGTATGGTTGATATTACTTCTTCATCATTTTTTCTTTAAATGTTTAGTAGAATTCTCCAGTGAAGTCATCTGGGCCTGGAGTTTTTCTGAAAAGGTTATATACATATTTTTAAATTTCAAATTCACTTTCTTTAACAAATACTAGATCATTCAGATGTTCTATTTCTCCTTTGGTCAGTTTTGATATGTTTTGTCTTATAAGAAATTACCCATATCATCTAAGTGGTCAATTGATTATTTCCACACTATCATTTTAATATCTCTAGTGATGTGCCTGTAGAACTTTTTTTTTTTTCTCTTTGAGACAGGGTCTCATTCTGTTGCCCCAACTAGAGTGCAGTGGCGACATCATAGCTGACTGCAACCTCAAACTCCTGGGCTCAAGTGATCCCACCTCAGCCTCCTGAGTAGCTGGGACTACAGAGACACACACCACCACACCCAGCTAATTCTTCTATTTTTTGTAGAGATGAGGTCTCACTCTTGTTCTTGCTCAGGCTGGTCTTGAACTCCTGACCTCAAGCAATCCTCCCACAGAGGCCTCCCAAAGTGTTAGAATTACAAGCATGAGCCACTGCACCTGGCCCCTGTAGAATTCTTGAGATTGGTAATTTATATTATATCTCTTTTATTTCTTGATCTATGAAACAAAAACTTATAAATTTTATTGAATTTTTAAAAGAAACAATTTTTGGCTTTTTGGTTTTCTCTATTTTTTCTTTTCACTAATTTACTGATATTTGCTATTTATTCCTTCCTGTTTGCTGTCTACTTTGGGTTTAGTTTTCTCTTACTTTAGCTTTTTAAAGTAGTAGCTTAAGTCATTGATTTTAAACCTTTATTCTCTTCTAAGGAAGCATTTAATGCTATAAATTCCCTCTGTACTGGGCCCACATCCACATATGTTTATATACAGGTGGTCCCTGACTTATGTTGGCTCAACTTACAATTTTTTGACTTTATGATGGTGTGAAAGTGATACTCATTCAGTAGAAACCATACTTCAAATGTTGAATTTTGATCTTTTCCAGGCTAGTGATATGTGGTATGATATTCTCTCGTGATACTTGGCAGTGGCAGCAAGCCACAGCTCCTAGTCAGCCGTGGGATCACAAGAGTGAACAACCCATACACAAGACACTCTACAGTGTATTGTAGTCCATAAATTACATGAGATATTTGATGCTTTATTTTAAGACAGGCTTTGCGTTAGATGATTTTGCCCAACTATAGGCTAATGTAAGTGTCCTGAGCACGTTTAAAGTAGGCTAACCTAACCTATGATGTTTAGTAGGTTAGGTGTATTAAATGCATTTGAGTTAGAATATTTTCAGTTTTGAATAGGGTTATCATTGGGGACGTAACCCCATTGTTAAGTCAAGGAGCATCTGTATGTGTGCTCATTATCATTCATTTCAAAACAAATTTCTCTTTCTCTTGTCATTTCTTCTTCGACCCCTGGATCAAACAATGCCTTTATTTACTCCTCATTTTTAAAGAATACTTTAACTGGATATAGAATTCTAGGTGGAAAAGGTTTTGTTCTTTCACCACTTTAAAGATGTCATTGCACTGTCTTCCTGATGCAATGCTTTCATTAGAATGCAGCCTAATTCTTACATTCTTCCTCTCTATATGCCTTTTTTTCTTTAGCTGCTTTTAAGATTTTCCCTTTATTTTTGGTTTTCAGCAATTTGACTATTATGTTTTTTCTATGTAACCTTCAATGTATTTAAGCTGTAGGATCTGTGGCTTGATAATTTCCATCACATTTGGAAATATGTCAGCCTTTATTTCTTCCAATATTTCTCTGCCACATTCTCTCTGTCCTCTCCTTCTGGGACTCAGTTACAAATATGTTCTTGTTGTTTTAGTTGGTTCATAAAACTGTAATATTCTACAAGTTTGCATTATTATTAATAAATTTGAATAGTTGACACCTTCTATTGAAATAGACTCTTTATGTAGCCCATATTTTATTGAAAAGATACTTTCTACATATAGTAAGATTCCTGATAACTTAGGAAAATTTTACTATGTGAAGGTTTATTAATTATGCTTTTTTATATTGAAATGTTTAAATAATTTAGTCCAAATATTTTCATCATTGCTGTCTTTTTTACTTCATTGAGATTATCATTTTAGACAAATATTTTATAAGACAAAACTAATCAAATAAGTGGTCTTTATTTCTGATTATATTGAGTGTTTTGCCAAACTAAATGGAGATATTACGAAATAATAGGTTTTCTATTTCATTTCTTCCAGTGCAGAATATAAATTTATGCCAAAAAAATGGAGGCTCATCAAAAAATTTTTCTCACAAATTGAGAAAGTATAAAACACAATTATAAAATTTCAAAATTAAATCATGTACAGTGTTTGAGCTCTATTTAATTTGTTCATTTCCTCCCTCATTTTTTGTAGTGGTAATTTCAGTGGCTCTCTTTTAATAACTTTGTCTTCAATAATTCCAATTTGCTAAAGGCTTCAAAACTTTAGTTTCTTTCGTGTTCCCTTCGTTGAATACTTTGATTAAAGATTCAAAAGCAGTTTTGAACAAATTGCAACGAAAAGGAATAGAAGACTCATTAACAAAAAAGTTCAAGTCCATTTTGAGATATGATTGATTTGCAAAATAGTTTTTCAAAGGCTCAAGCATTTCTAATATCTGATTGTTGTTGGGCAGCAAAGAGAAAAAGTGCATAATGCCATGCTTAAATATTTTTTAATTCAACATCAACTTAATTACCAAATATTTGTAGTTCAGTTCTTCAAGTATTTTATAAACTTATATTCCTCTTCCTTTATGTATTTCTCGAATGTAATCTTTCATTATCCACTCATATTTACAAATGAAGGGCTATTCAGCTTAATGTACGTCACTGATAAGTTTCCTATGCAATTGTTAACTCTGTTTCCTGCAGCCAAAACTGTTTTATCCTGTTGTCCTGGCAAACCTATTTTAAATTTTTCCTGGATGTCTTATTTTATATTAAGTATTATTATTCATAGTTGAATTAAAATAAGCCTGGATTGGTTTGCTATACCTCTGCTTTTTACTTTCAGATTCTGCCATGGTCTAGTCTAGTAATGTGGATGACACAAGTACACAGAATAGAATTCTCATTTTAACAATGGTTAACTCTGAAAATCACCCACTGATCAACCACCTTTCTTCCAGATCCTTTACAAGTGCTATGTATTATAACTAACACCTCTCTTTCGATGTCAGTGGGCATAGTACTTACCAAATAAAATCAAGTGTGCTCAGACACCAGTGGTTGGGGACACCTATGCCTTCACTGGATTCTTTATTAGTAAAGCCATACTAGCCACTTCAATAAATAATCCTCAACATTTTAGTGGCTTAGAACAATAGAAATGTACTTCTCACTCATGTAACAGTCACTATAGATGCTCCTGGTCAGTGAATAGCTAGCTATCTTGACCATGATGATTCAGGAACCCAGGTTTCTGCCAATTTATGTACCACAATGCAAAAGGGCTCCTCTGTTTCCTATGTCTAGGTGACGGGATGGGACAGAGAATTTCTTAAAGGTCTTGGCCTGGAAGTGACACACATCACTTCCACTTATAATCTGTAGCTGATTACTGGTTACATGGCCACACAGGAAACAAAGGGGACTAGAAAATGTAATCCTGATTGAGCAGCCATGTTTCAATTTCAGTTTCGTGTTATGATGGAAAGGGTTGCACAATTTTTGGTTTGACAGCAATCACTCCATGTCACTGATTCTTAACCTCTTACATTATACTAAAATAAATTCCAGATGGATCAATTTTTAATGAAAAAAAGAGTAATTATATTTACAAAAAAGGGAAAGTGTCTATAATGACAAAAACTCAAAACTAATGAAAGAAAAGCATCAGTTAATTCAACTACAAGAATAAGCCAAGGCAACCAGCAAAATGGGAGGAAAATTTTTAACTCCAGTCACAGGAAAAGTGGTCATTTCTTTAATATATTAATGGTTCCTAAAAATCAAGAAGAAAACATCAACAGTCCAATAGGAACATTGGCACAAGATACAAGATGATAATTCACCCAAAAAGGAAAGTTAATGATGAGAAGCAATGAAGTCAAAATTAAACCAAAGTAAGATATCAATGACACAAAACAAATATTTTGCTGACACTGTTGTCTAGGCTGTGGCCAATTCACACACTGCTCATGACAGTGTAACTGATACCACTCCTATGGATATTAATTTCTTACTAGCTCTAAAAATTTTAAAGGATCTATTCTTTGGCCTAGTACATCCACTCTAAAACAAATCTCTCAGACATGGTTCCAGTATATGGATTAAACAAAAGGCATTCATTCACTGAGCACTGTTTATAAGAGCAAACGACTCTAAACAAACTATGGGTTCCTAAATAGGACTATGGCTAAATTAATGTTTCATCCATACACTGGAAAAGTAGAGGGCAGTTCAAAAGCATAAGATGAATCTATACACACTGACATGGTGAGATCCTCTGCCACAGGAGATGAAAAATGTAATCTGCATAACACAAACAGTGCTATATTTATAAGATACATTTGCATGTATCTTTGATACGCATGTAAATGCATAGAAAGGGTTTGTAAGGATAAAGACCCACTTTTTCACACTTCCTTTGAGAGGAATGAGATAAAAAGGTTAGAGGTTTTTTCCATTCTATTTACTTCTTTTTACAAGGGGAACGTATGTCCATGTTACGTTTGTAGCCAGAAAATAAAAATAATAACCAATGTATCAGATTCACAAAAGCCTTACCTGAAACTGCTACTGGGTGAGCCCAGGGAAGGTAAAGGCTGCCGCGCAGGTCACGTGAATGGTGCCATTTGTGTGCGTGCCTGGGACCCGGCCACATTCTCTCAATAAATTTTGAGTCCTGTAGGCCAAGCTCATGTTTGACGGCCTCGAAGAAGCATTTCTTTTATTTTCTGAACTTCTGAGAGGTCAGACACGCCACAAATTTCGGCCTACGCAGGTGACGGGTCAAACCTCGTGTTTCCCAAAGATGCCTCAGGCCTCGGCGCGAGCAGCCCCAGCTCAAAGACACTTCCTTAGAATTTCTCCAGTAAACCGTCGCGAGGTGGCAATGGGAGCTCCGTCCAGCAGCTACTATAACCCCCACTGGCCCGAGTGAGAACGTCGCCTGTGCTTCCTGGAATGAGCCTCAGTCGCTCTCAGGTGGAGCCGCAGGCTGACCCCGAACCTGTAGCAACTTCCCAGGTGGGCCCGGAGCCGGAAGCAGCGCCTCACCCAGCCGGGGCCGGAAGCCGGAAGCCAGTGGACGGAAGCCGGAAGTGGGCGGAGGTGGGGCAGGACCCTGTGGGGCCCAGAGAAGGCATGCAATTGGGTGTCAACACGGAGGTCAGAGCCGCTGGGACGGCTCTAGAAGGTGGAAGCGGGCTGGAGCCAACCCGTGCGTTGGGCCCAGAGCAGAGGTCATAACCTAAGTCAAGCCCTGCATTTGGGTGGGAGCCTGAGGTGTTCTGGGCGTCAGACCCCAGGCCACAAGCTGAGCCGAGCAGAGAGTCCGACCCAGTTCCTTGCGACTAGTGAGGTCTGGTCATAGATCTGAGGAAGAGAAAGATGATGCTCTGTCAGGTGAATGCACTTGACCCCAGTGGGTCATTCTGTTTAGTCTCTTAGCTGGAGCATGCTGCAGGGTATAACCCTTACCCAACAAAAAGGTTCTTGATGGGCCTCTGCTCTCACTTGCCCACCTCCACCTTGCTAAGGTGTTTCCTGGGTTGCAACATAATCAAGGAGAAGAGGAAAGGGAGCAGGAAAATTCTGAAGTCACAGACGCAGAGTGACGGTCTAATACATGCCTTCTCTGAGCTTGAATATAAAACTGATTCTCTCTCGTGGGTGCTTTTGTGGGTCTTTGGGAACTCCTCCGTCCTTCGGTTATCACTGAGGGTCTCTTATCTTTATTCTGGCCAGAGCTGCTTAGTCCCTAAGGCATCTCCCTCTTGCCCATCTTATTCACACTTACATGAATGTGTTAAATCCTGCATATATATGCACTGACCTTCTGCAGAACCTTTATTCAAACATGTTTTAAGGTTTTATGTTTATTGCCTTGAGAAGAATTCATTTGAATAATAGTAAAATCTTTTCGGAAGTTTATGCTCCAAATTGAACTTCATTCTATAGCGAGTAGTGGTATATTGATCTTTAGTATTTCAACATTATCTGATTTTCTAGACATGACAAAACTTGTACCAAATATTAGATCAGTTTCTGATTAAATCTGGAAAGCTTTCCTTTCTCAAGAACACTGTCAACTTTACTCATGATAGAGACCATTACCTTTCAAGTAAATTGTGGATCCTCACCAAGCATATATTTAATACATTGTTTCCTAAGTGTCTTAGCTCAGGCTACTATAAGAGAGTACAATAGACTGAGTGACTTATAAACAACAGACATTTATTTCTCACAGTGCTGGAGGCTGGAAGTCTGAGGTTAGGGTGCCAGTAAGGTCAGATACTGGTGAGGATCCTCTTCCAGGTTACAGACTATTGACTTCTGATTGTATTCTCATATGGTGGGAAGAGTGAGAGAGCGTGGTGGGGTCTTTTTTAATAAGGGTACTAATCTTATTAGTACCCTTTACAATATTATTATACCTCCCTAAAAGTCCCACTTCCTAATCCCATCACATTAGGAGTTATGATTTCAATATATGAATTTTGAGGGTACACATTCAGTCCGTAACAGTAATAGTGTTCAA
Organism: Avahi laniger; assembly: GCA_963575035.1. NCBI lineage: Eukaryota > Metazoa > Chordata > Mammalia > Primates > Indriidae > Avahi > Avahi laniger. The sequence goes on along the minus strand of CAUYSK010077700.1, from coordinate 13,836 downwards.
TTTAGCCATTCCTTGCTAAGTGATAAGAAAACTCAGAAAATTATGAATAGCAATTGTTGCTGCCAGTGATTCCCAAATATGCCTTAGTTTTGGAATAATCTGAGCAAAATCTTAACTATATCAGTGCTGAAGTTTTGCTGTCAACTTACTGAATCAGAATCTGCAGGGTTGGGTCCCAGGAAACCTAAAGATCTGAGACTCTCCCTAGGTGGTTCTAATGAACTGCTTAAACCAAAGTCCTTCTTGGGGACTGGAATATCTGCAAGTGTTTTTGTCAAACTCCTACAGTGTTCTACTTTCAAATCTTTCCTTCCATTGATCACTAAAGGAAAGGTCATTTAGAGAAAGTCAAACAACTATTCACAATAAAGTCATTATGGCCAATAATAATCTTATTCTTTCTACCCATGAAAATTCACCAAAAAATCTAGAAACTTGGAAAAGAAAATGGGAATTAATATGCCATACGTAACTTTTATTCTCATTAATCTTTCTTATTTCAAAGTTTATCTTTGTTTCTTCCTTATACTCTGTAAACTAATATTATTGTTTCAAGAAGGACTTCACTGAATAAAATTTTAATGTAACAAAGCAATTTACTTTTGAAATTTATTGAGTTTAGGCCTTGAATTTAAGTCATCACACTAGCAGATTAATAAAAAGTGAAATATAGTAACGGTATAAAAATTTTATTAATAATCAGAAGGTTTAGCTATTTAAATGTGATTTTGCTAAAGGATTTTAGTCATGTTCCTCTATTTGGAATCAGTGGCTCCAGTTCCTTAGTTGTCTCTCCTAGACTTCAATTCAAAACTTAGTTTGTTTTCCTTACAAACAATATTTGGGGTGAAGTCAGCACAAATGGGGGAGAATGTGGCTCCAAGAGCCCATTGTTTCACCACATAAATATCAAAAAAATAAGCAGGAAACCATCAGAATAAACTCTAACAGAACTCTGAAAAATAGTTCCAGGTTTACATCAACCAAGTGGACACTGAATCAGGAAAAAGATAACTTAAAAATGTAGAAAAGCTTTGTGGCATTTTAATTTGCTCTTGTCTGACCCCCTCCCTGTCTTGATGGTGGTTGTGGTCCTAAAGAAGGTAGCCTACATTCCTACCAGGTGTGGGACCCTGCCTCTGGGTCCAGAGGGAGAACAGACCTTATTCACAAATTGTTTGTCTGTTCAAACATGTCTAAGAGCTATCGGAAGACTGACACAACGACCTTGTTCTTTATTTCACCTAAACCATAACTCACTCATAGTGGAAAAGCAGAAAGAATTCCTTAAAAACATTGTAAGGTAAATGAACAACCCACAGCTACCAGAGGCAAAACATTACTGCTGAGGTATGCAATAGTGCACTAAGAGCAAGCGAGGGAGGAAAAGCTAGGGAAAGAGTTTCTTTGTTAAATTAAGACATTCAAAAGCACCCTTCTATACTGGAAATTTAGAAGCCACATACACGTTCAGGGTAGGACACATACTCAGAAAAGAACTGAGAAAATCCTAAGCTTTAACCTCTAGCCGATCACTCAATATAAGCAGGAAGTGAAGACTAAGGCAGAGTTGTAAATGGCTTGGCTAAGCATTGAAGGAGTGCTCTGAGACAGAGCCAGTCTGCAAAGACCTGAATAGCTTGAGTTTTCTTCCCTTCCCCCACTTCTTGCTGTCTTTGTTATTTTGGCTTCTGCTGTTCAGGGAAATCTATGTCAAAAACTAGCTTAACACCATCTTCAGAGATCACACATGATGAAGAATACAGACTTATATAATAGAAAGGTCACTGAAAAAACAGATACAAACTATAAGGAAAAAGAAGCCTGATGAGGGAGGAGAATCTGATTTGCAGAGTTACCACATTATAATATTTAAGATGTCCAGTTTTCTATGAAAAATTACAAAGCATGCAAAAACAAAACAAACTGAGTATAGCCCATTCACAGAAAATTAACAGGTATTGTCCTTGAGGAAACACACACGTTGGAATTACTAGACCAAGTGAATCACCTATTTTCAATATTCTGATGTAGTTAAAGGAAATCAGGCAATGACGTGTGAGCAGACAGAGAATGTCAATAAAGAGATAGAAATTATAAAAAGTAACCAGACAGAAATTCTGGAGCTGAAAAATACAATGATTAAAATTTAAAACTCACTGCATAATTTCAATACCAGATTTTGTAAGCAGAAAAAAGTATAAGTAACCTGGAAGAAAGGTCACGTGAAATTATTTGGTTTGAGGAACAAAAAGAAAAAAAATGAAGAAAAATTAAACAGAGCTGAAGAGACCTGTAGGATACCATCGAGCATGCTGGCATACTCTTCATAGAAATTCCAGAAAGAACAAGATAGAAAAGGTAACATAAAGAATACTTAAAGAAATAATAACTGAAAACTTCTCAAATTTTATAGAGACACATATCTACACATTCAAGAAGGTCAATGAACTCCAAGAACTGTAAGCCCAAAGAAATCCAGCCAAGACACATTATAACTGAACCGTTGACAATCAAGGACAAAAAGACAATCTTGAGAGCAGCAAGAGAGAAGAAACTCAGTACAAGGGATCCTCATTTAGATTTCTCATCATAAACCATGGAGGCCAGAAAGCAGGGGTGTGACATTTTTTTAATTGCTGCAATTAAAATGTCTATTAACCAAGAATTCTATAACTGGCAAAACTATTCAGCAAAAATGAAAAAGAAATTTAAATGTTCCCAGAAAAAACCTGAGGGAGTTTGTCACTAATAGACCTACAAGAAGCAACAAAAGGAGTTTGCTGGCTGAAATGAAGGGAAACCAGACAGTGACTCAAATCCATATGAAAAAATAAGAACTTTGGTAAATGTGAGTACATGGGTAAATATAAAATCAAGCATTATTGTAATTTCAGTTTATAATCATGTTTATTCCCTACATGGTTTAAAAAAACAAATGTATGAAACAATAATTCTAAATCTATGATAACAGGCACACACTTTATAAAGATGTACCAAAACATAAAGCATGGAGACAAATCTGTGTAGAAGCAGGGTTTTACATGCTTTTGAAGTTAAATTTACGTTAGATTGCTATAAATTTAGGGTGTTAATTATAATGCCCATGATAACCACTAATAAAATGTCTTTTAAAATGTACACAAAAGGAAATGAGAAGGGAATCAAAATGGTATATTACAAAAATTCTAATTAAACACCAAAGGTAGGCATATGTGAGGAAATGAAGGGGAAAAGGTGTACATAAGGCATACAGAAAATACATAGCCAGCTGGTAGAAATATTAGTAATTACTTTCCATGTAAAAAGATTAAACTCTAGAATCAGAGTTTAATCAGGCAGAGATAGGGAGAATGGATTTTTAAAAAGTGATCCAACTATATCCTGTCTACAACTAACTCATTTTAGATCCAAAGACATGAATACAGTCATGTGGTGCATAACAATGTTTTGGTGAACAATGAACTACATACATGACAATGGTCATCCAGTATTTATTACTGAAGAAAGAAAAAAACTTTTTAATAAATTCCATGTAGCCTAAGAGCACAGTGTTTATAAAATCTACAATAGTGTACAACACTGTCCTAGGCCTTCACATTCACTCACCACTCACTCACTCACCCAGAGCAACTTCCAGTCTTGTAAGCTCCATTCATGGTAAATGCTCTATACAGGTGAACCCTTTTAAAATTTTTATAGTATATTTTTACTGTACTTTTCTATGTTTATATACACAAATACCATTGTGTTATAATAGCCTACAGTATTCAGTATGGTAACATGTTGTACTGGATGATAGCCTACGAGCAAGAGTCGTACCATATAGCCCAAGTGTGTGGTAGACTATACCATCTAGGTTTCTGTAAGTGCATTCTATGATATTTGCAAAGCAAAGAAATTTCCCAGTGATACATTTCTCAGACCATATCCCTGTCATTAAGTGATGCATGATTGTTGTTCAAAAGTGAGAAGACTGAAAAACATATTTCATACAAATAGTAACCAAAAGACAACTGGAGTGACTATACTAAGAACAGACCAAATAGACTTTAAGTCAAAAACTATTACAATAGACAAAGAAGAACATTTCATAATGATAAAAGAGTCAATTCATCAAGAAAATATAGTAATTACAAACATATACCCACCAAACAATAAATGTATGAAGCAAACATTGACAGCATTGAAGGAAAAAATAGTTCTATAATAATAATTGGAGACTTCAATATCCATTTTTTGACAGTGGATAGAGCACATAGACAGAAGTCCAGTGAGGAAGTAGAGAGCGTGAACTACACAATAAATCAGTGAGACCTAACAGACACATACAGAATCCTCAACACAGCAATAGCTTACATATTCTTCTTAAGTGTACAGGGAATATTCTCTAGGATAGGCCATATGTAAGGGCACAAAACAAGTCTCAATAACTTTGTAATTATTGAAATTATACAATGTAGTTTCCATGGCCACATGCAATGAGCTAGAATTTACTAATAGAAGGAAAACTTGAAAATGCACATATATGTGGAAATTAAAGCCCACACTCTTAAATAACCAATAGGACAAAATAAAAATGACAAGAGAAATTAAAAAATACTTATAGATAAATGAAAATAAAAATACAACATTGTATAAATCATGAGATACAGCAAAATCAGTTCTTAGAGGCAAATTATTGCAGTAATGCTTACATTTTTTAAAAAAGAACATAAAAGACCTCAAATCAATAACCTAACTGAATACCTTGCAGAACTAAAAATAGAAAAGGAAAGTAAATCCATTTCTAGAAGAAGAAATAAAATAGTAAAAATCAGAGCAGAGATAAACAAAACAGAGAAGAGACAAACAATAGAGAATCAACAAAACCAAAAGTTGTTTCTTTGATCAACAAACCTGACCAAAAAAAAAGAAATGCAAATCACTAAAATCAGAAATGAAAATGGGGCGATTACTATAGACCTTAAAATATTGTAACTGAGTACTACAAACAATTGTACACCAACAAATTGAATAACCTCGATGAAATGCAAAATTTCTAGAAACACACAAATTACCAAAATTGACATAAGGTGAAAAAGGAAATCTGAAGAGTCATATCACAAATAAAGAGAATGAATCAGTAATCAAAAAACTTTCAACGAAGAGAAGTCCAGGATCAGATGGCCTTGTGGGAGAATTATAACAAACACTTAAGCGAGAATTAACACCAAACCTCCACAAAATCTTCCAAAAAATAGGAGGACACACTTCCTAACTTACTCCGCAAAGCCAGTATTACCCAGATTGAAAAGCCAGACAAAGATATTAATACCACAAAAAAGGAAAACTTCAGACTATAACGTTTACAAATATAAATTCAAAATTCCTCAAAAAATACTAGCAAACCAAATCCAACAGCACATCAAATAATTATAACTAAGACCAAGTCAGTTTATCCCAGCTACACAAGGATGGATCAACATTAGAAAATCAATCAAAATAACACACTTCATTAATAATAGACAACACGGCCTGAAAAGACAGAGTTATCATAGCCAGACCCAGATATGGCAGAGATGTTGGAATTATCAGACCGGGAATTTAAAACAACTGATTAATATGCTAAAGGCTTTAATGGAAAAAGTAGACAACTTCAGGACAGTTCTCTAGGTGGCCTGGGACCAACCCAGTCCTCCCCGCTTTCTCGTTTGTAGTTCTCAAGAATAACTGCAGAATGTGCTGGGAATGCAACACGTTGAGTTGAGGGGGAGCTGGCCAGAACAGCCCAGCCTCTCTGTTCCAGTTCCCCTACCCCAGAAACACAATGTCCTTCAATGCTTTAGCCTGTTTTGTCCTGCGGCACGCTGGACACGCTGGGCTGCTTTCTGAAGCACCTCGGCTGCAGTGCAAGCGAAGAAGGATTCACAGTCAGGGCTCCATGCTTCCCCGGCAGCTTTCTGAGCCCTGGAGGACCAGCTCACAATGAGCCCTAGGCTTCTGTTGTCCCTGCTGCCTGTCTCTGAGGAATAAATCCACTTAACATAACTTGTTGCGTATGAGCACGTTCTGTCTACTGGACTCAAGCAAGTTGGTGACCAGTAAACAGTGAAGCTGCATCACGAACCTGGCACAGTGGGCACGGACACGCTGCTGGGCGTTTTAAGGGGAAGGAAAGGAAAGTGGAACAGAAGACACCCCTCCCCACCAGATGGGAACGCGCCGGCTGCATGGACGGAGACAGACAGAAAAGAATGTAGAAACGGGGGCAAGGAGCATGAGCCCCTGGTTGCTGGGCCCTGACTGGATCACTCATTTATAAGACTGAACAGCTCAGGAAGTGGGCGCTCAGATGGAGCCTGAGACATCTGAGAGTGAAAAACAGGCGCTCAGACAGTCCCTGAGGAATCTGAGCAGGAACCAACACAGGCGATATGGCCTCCACAGACAGGGAGACTCACTGTCTACAGCAGGGGTCCCAACTTACGGTGAGTTGTGTGTTATTTCATGATATATTGCAATGGAATAATAACAGAAATAAAGTGCACAATACATGTAATGCACTTGAATCACCCCAAAACCATCCCCCGCCCAACCCTGGTCCATGGAAAAACTGTCTTCCATGAAAATGGTCCCTGCTGCCAAAAAGGTTGGGGACCACTGCTCTAAAGGACATGACTTAAAGAAAGACCAGGAAATTCTTATGCAGCCCGGTTGGTGTGTGTGTCTGAAAAAGGGACCTTGCAGATTCAAAAGTCTTGGGCTGAATGGTGCAGTTAGGAACAGGGCTGAGGCCTCTGGGTCTCACCAGAGGCCAAGGGTCCTATGGTCCTGTCAAGATACAAGGGGAAAGAAAGGGAATTCAGACATTTATGGGGTTCTTGGATATTAGAGCCAACATGACAATATTTCCACGTTCCCTCAGGGGAAAAATTGAACCGATGACATCAGGAGGTTTGGGGGAGCATGTAGTGACCCATGGTGCTTGTTTGCTTATGGTGTTTATCTGCTTGTGGACGGGGCCTTTGGGGACATTTGGGGTGCCAGTGACCATGGTTCCTGCCACTGAGTGCATTATTCACATTGACGTTTTGGCTGCTTATGACACAGAACAAACATCACCACCAACTGAGGGGCTGTGCCCCCTCGCAGCTAAGAATTCAAGCCCCAACACTGGGGCAAACCCGCTCCTACCTGCCACCTAAGCTACGCAAGCCCCACTGGATTAGTCGACAAAAGCAGTGCCACATACTAAGTGGGGAACAGGACATTATTGTGTTAATTCAGAACTTGTTACAGATGAAAATGTTCCAAATCACCTTGTCACAATTTAACGGCCCAGTTTGGCTGGCAGAAAAGGCCTCTGGGGCATGGAAACTAACAATGAATTGTCACAGGCTGAATGCCATGGCCATTTGGGCAGGAAGCCAAAGAAATATTCCAGATATAGTCAAGCAAAAAATTGTAACCCTGGATGTACCCACTAATGAAAAGGAGGCCCAACAGCTGATAGGCCCCTTTGGGTACTAGAGAAAACACGTGCCCTACCTGGGTGTACTTTTGTCCCCCTTACTGAAGGCGATCATCAAGGCCAACTTTGAACAGGGCCCTTCGAGCAGCAGGCCTTGGAGGCCATTCAACAAGCCATGACCTTGGCACTGCCTTTAAAGCCTTTAGAGCTACTAGACTGATAGAATCACAGGCATTGCAACCTCCATGCATGCTGATTGCAGCCTGTGGCAACAGAAAACTGCCCCACTGGGGTGCACCAGCTTCTCAGACTTCAGACACGTAAGTTGCCTGAGGCAGCCCTCAGATGTACCCCCTTTTTTCTTTTTATTTCAGGGACTGCAAATTAATGCAAACTCTGTGGAAAAGAATTTGGAGATACCTCAAAGAGCTAAAAATAGAACTATCATTTGATTCAGCAATAGGACTATCAGGCATCTACCCAAAGGAACAAAAGACATTCTATAATAGACATCTGCACTCGAATGTTTACGGCAGCACAATTCACTATTGCAGGGATGTGGAAACAACCCAAGATACGCCCCTTTTGAATGGCAACTCCTCGCTTTCTGTTGGGCACCGGTGGAGACTGAGCCTCTTATATCCAGAGCACCACATGTGACGCCACGACATGAATAGCCCATTTCCACTGGGTGTTTAGAAACCCCATCAATAAAATTGGACAGGATCAATAGAGCTCAATTATCAAATGGAAATGGCGTTCAAGATTGGGCCCAGCTGGGATCCCAAGGGATCAACAGGATCCATGAACAAATATCTAGCTCACCAGAAGGGACCAAGCAACCCCTAGAGGATGCTTTAGCTCCTCTGTGGCTACCTGGAGCCCAATATTCAGAGACATGCCTACCGCCAGTATGGCATGACTTACTGATGCTCGGGAAACTCAAAGCAGACAGGGTCCATTGGGCTGTGTCTGCCATCAGGGCATACTTTGTCTGAGATTGGACATGCATGTTCCCCTCAACAGGCCAAACTCCATGTAGTGATGATGATGGCCGTGCAGGCCACCCCTACCACCACATCTTGCTACATTTTCACCACTCATGAGACGTTGCCAACAGCCTCGCCATTTGATCAGGAGGATGGCAGCTGAGTGAATGAACTATTAAAGGAGCCCCTGTGTGGGGCCAAGGATTATGATAACAACTTGCTACCTGGAAGGGCCGAATATATGTCACTCATGTGGACACTAGGAATATCGTAGCTGCCATTGAGAAGAACCTATGTCATATTTTTGGATATCCCATGAGACTTCACTCTAAGCAAGGGTTCCCAACCATCCTTCTTCCTTTATCCCTCTAGAGTGCATATCCTAGGGGTGGTTTACAGTTCAGGCTGCCACACTACCCTACAAAGGGCCCTCTGACTCTAATCAGGGGGCACTGCTTCCCCTGGGTGTCTCCCCTCTATGGGATCCCACAAGGGTAGGGACAGAACCAAGGAATATCAGGGTTCTAGGGTTCTTCTAGTGGCACTGGGGACATCTGAGCCTTCTAGTCAGGTGGGTGCTATTATCAGACTTACCAAGTTTGCACAGGACATGACTCCGCTTCCTGGACTGGACGACTGAGGCCAAAAGGTCTGGGTAAAGCAGCAGGGGCAGCAGGAACCCACAAAAGTAGTAGCCTCAGGACAGAAGTAGATAGACTGGGTCACTACGCCCAACTCAGCCCAACCCTACCTGATAGGTAAGGGTCACCTGGGCCCCCTGGGAGGGGCTGGGGTGGGGCATTAACCCATCGATCTGCTTTTTCCACAAGGATGTGGCAGCAGAAGCCTGGAAGTGTAATGTCTTTGTTAGGCTCTCCCAAACTGTAGCCACCACACAACCTGATAACGTGTTGGATCTGCCACCCTGGACCTCCTTGTGTCACAGACCACAGCGACCCTCTCCTCCTGCCAGAGGTAAACTACACCAGTACTCCTAAGGCCACAGAGTATGCCAGCAAAACCTGAGCCCCAGCCCACTGAGTGAGGATCTGGCACTGCCGCATGGGAGGGAGCTGGAGGTGCCCTACTTTGACTGATTCAGTAGCAAAATGTCACAACTGCAACTAATGTAACCTTGGTGGGCTGGTACTTTCAAGGACCCTGGTCCTTTGAGTACATGGACTAGAAGTGTCCTAGCAGCAATGACAAAAACAAGGACTGGACTAGTGCTAGCCCTCTGTGCAGGGGGAAACGGAGCTCGTGCAATTATGCCATCAGTCAGACGTGGCTGGCAAATCCCAATGCCTCCGTTCCCACTGAACAATAAAATGAGAAAAGGGGCTCTATGCATATCCAAGGGCTATATCGTTCTCTGCAGGTGGTCTGGGGGTGACCCAAATATGGGACGGGCAATGTCATGCCTGAAAAGCTGGTGGATGGGGGGACCCTGCATGTTGGGTGTGTCTGCCCCTGACTGTGACTTAGTGACATTCAAAAGCACCAATGAAATGCCCTCAAGCCGTTTGTTTGTGTTCTTCACCCTGTCCCCCAAGAAGGGGACGTGGCCCTGGATCCATGTGGCTTATCTCTCCTGGCTTCCCACCTGCTTGACTGAGCTTTTGGCTCCCCCCTCATTTTTCTAACCTCTCCTATGTCCCATCTGTGGATGCCCTTGACTAATCATCTAATGAAAGAATACAAAACCTATGACAATGACTTTTTAGATACATCAAAGGCACCATTCATGAAAGAGATCATCATTAAGTTGGATTTCATTAAACTTAGAAACTTCTGCTCTGTGAAAGACACTACGAAGAGAATGAGAAGACAAGATACAGACTGGGAGAAAATATTTGCAAAAGACTTATGTGATAAAGGACTGTCATCCAAAATATACAAAGAACTATTAAAACTCAACGGTAAGAAAATGAACAACTCAATTGAATAATGGGCAAAATATCTGAACAGACACCTCACCAAAGAAAATATACAGATGGCAAATAATCATATGAAAAGATGTTCATCATACGTCATAAAGGAGTTGTAAACTAAAACAATGAAATACCTCTACATAACCATTAGAATGACAAAAATCCAAAGAGGATATGTAGCAATAGGAACTCTCATTCATTGCTGGTGGGAATACATAAGGGTAAAGCCACTTTTGGAGACAGTTTAACAGTTTCTTAAAAACTGAATATTATCTTACCATATGATCCCTGTGCAGTTACATTTCTTGTTATTTACCCAGAGGAGTTGAAAATTTACATCCACACAAAAACCTGCACACAGATGTTAATAGCAGCTTCATTCATAATTTCTAAAACTTGGAAGCCACCATGACATCCTTCAACAGGTGAATGGATAAATAAACTGTGGTACATCATTGGAATATTACTCAGTGCAAAAAGAAACAAATGCTCAAGCCATGAAAAGATAGGAAGAAAACTTAAATGCATATACTAACTGAAAGAAGCCAATCTGAAAAGGCTACATACTTTATTATAAAATTAAAATATATGATATTCTACCTCTAAAACTTTCAAGACAGTAAGAAGATCAGTTGTTGCTGGGGGCTGGAGGCGTGGAAGCGATGAATAGGCAGAGCACAGAGGATTTTTAGGGCAGTGAAAGTGTTCTGTATGATGCTGTATGGTAGATACATGTCATTTTACATAAGTCAAAACCCACAGAATATACAACACGAGGAGCGAACCCTAATGTAAACTATGGAATTTGGATGATAATGATGTGTTATTGTAAATTCATCAATTGTACCAAATGTGCCACTCTAGCGTGGGATGTTAATAATGAGAGAGATCATGAGTGTTTGGGGGCAGGGACTATACAACAATTCTCTGTGCTTTCTGCTCAATTTTTCTGTGAATGTAAAATTTCTCTAAACAAAATATAAAGTCTATTTTAAAAATTTCTCAACTCATAATTTTTTAAAATATCTTTGTTCAAATCAGAATCCAAACAAGATATATGGTTGTATGTCTTAAGACTCTTAATCTACACGTTCTCCCTCTCCTTTGGGGAGGATTTCCAGTAATAGTGTTTTCCCCAAAAAATCATTTCATTAGTTCCCCAGTGGGATAAATATAATCTAAAATTTGATTTTGGAGGCCATCTGGCAAAACTGGTCTCTTATTGGTCCCATGCCATGGGTTGGTTTTAGGGTCATGAAAACATCCTTGAGTTTTCCATTTGCTTTTTTCAATTTGGGGGGATACCTGGTGTGCATCAAGGATGCAGTTTTCAATTGTATCAAATTGGCCATCAGAGGGCTTAAGAGGGTATTGAGTTTGTTGGAGTTTCATTTGTAGAAGCTGCAGCTTTTGTGGCTGTGTCAGTCAAGTAATCTCCTTTACCCTCTTGAGTATCAGTTTTTAAGTGTCCTTGAATTTATTTTATTTTTTTTCTGGCTGAAATTCATAACTTTATAAATAAAAATAATAACAATAACCCACTCTATAATTAATTCCTCCACAGTGAACAATCTACTATGCATTCTGTGATGACCTTACCACAGTGGTAACCTGCCGCAACTCCAAGGCCAGGGTTCTGCCCCTTTTTAGTTCTCTGTGCACAAAGTGATGCCACTTACTACAAGGCAGTCATAGAGACAGGTGAGCTCAGGGGAGCTTCTCTCTCTCCCACCTGCTAACTCAGCAGGCGTTCCGTTCACCCATCTGAGCCATGGCCTCCAATGTGTATCTGTTCATAATTTTATGAAGTATCTAAACGCTATTGATCAGTTAAAAAAAAAAAAGAATAGAAAACTCAAGACCAAGTAAATTGTGAATTCAAAAAGTTAAGAGAGATACCGATTTCATTAATAACACTTTCTTTAAAAAAAACACAATCACTTTCTTTGAAATCGACCACAGTGGTGAGACGTGTGTTACTTTTCAGCTGCCCCACAACGGCACACAGTTTTACCCAGCAAATTCTACCAGTTTCCAAGTCCCGGGATCCCGACCTGCGCCTATACACGGGGCAGCGTTACCTCCCAACAGTGTGGAGAAGAGCACGTGTCACCACTGGGCGACGGGAGAGCTGACTAAGATTCTTGGCTTCTATCCGCCAGACTTGGTTGGAGAGCTTTCCTTGTTCTATTAGAAAAGTTCACTAGAAAGCTGAGAATAGGATCAGACCAGAGAAGTAAAGCTCTTTTATTTTCACGGTGCAAACATCAGTCAATGTACTGGGAGAGCCAGCGGAAACCCTCGCCATAGCCTTGCCTCTTGAGCACACTGCACATGAACACTTCCGTGGGACGGGCGTTCAGCTCCTTCAGGGTCACACTCCCCTTTCCTGTGGTCTGTCCATAAAGCCCAAATACCTCACGGAGTTTTTCTTCACTGACTGCATCTGTTCTGTCGATTTTGTTACCCAAGATAAGGATCGGCACGTTGGATATCGTTTCATCAGTCATTAAAGCATCCAGCTCAACTTTGGATTCCATGAGGCGAGAACGATCTGCACAGTCCACCAGAAAGACAATCCCATTAATTGCTGGCAGATAATTTTTCCAAACCCGACGTGCTTGCTCATGCCCACCGAGATCAAAAGTTGTAAAAGTCATCCCGGCAACTGTCAGCTCTTCCGACGTCGGACGCAGCGTTGGAACGTGCTGGCCCAGTCGGCCATCTTTGAGCATGTGAAGAAGAGTGGTTTTGCCTGCGTTGTCCAAACCCAAGAATACAAGTTTTCCAGATTTCCTGTGGAGTCCTAGGAACTGGAGCACACTGCTGAAGCCATTGTAGAGCCACTCAAAGATGAAAGACATTATTAATGCTTACTACGGCCCGAGGGGCTCCCCCGGCTGAGGCTGGCGGTTAACACCCTCCCTCCCCGCACACAGACCGGCAGCACCGAGACCACCAGCTACTGGCCGGATGTACGTCACGGCTCCGCCCCTGAGACTTCCCGGTGAGCGCTTCCCACTTCCGCCCTTCGTTAACCTCTTGCATTTGAAATATTGCTAAGGACTTAGGTTTTTTTTTTTTTTTTTAGGGTATTATGAGGATACAAACATTATGGTTACACTTTATGTCTTTGCCTCACCCAAGCAAGGGTTAAAGGCATGCTCTTCCCCCCTACAATGCTCCCCATGTCCTTTAGTTGCGGGTTTACCTCCCATCCCCCTAATCCCTGCAGAGTATTTCTTTTCTTTTCTTTTTTTTTTTTTTTTGAGACACAGTCTCACTTTGTTGCCCTGGCTAGAGTGAGTGCCGTGGCGTCAGCCTAGCTCACAGCAACCTCAGACTCCTGGGCTCAAGCAATCCTACTGCCTCAGCCTTCTGAGTAGCTGGGACTACAGGCATGCGCCACCATGCCCGGCCAATTTTTTCTATATATTTTTAGCTGTCCAATTAATTTCTTTCT